>APFE030847023.1:12614-31840 GCA_000404065.3 Pinus taeda
ATTCACACCACTCATCACTTAGTCTATTGATCAGTTAGACTAAATACAACTAGTTCAACTAAGTCAAACTGAACACAACTCCATCAACTCCTCATCAACTCCATAGAACTCAATCACTGAAGTTCTAACTGAAGTCCTTCATGCAATAGCTCAAGTAACCCTTAGGAACCACGTATTTCCTTCTGGCAGTTGCATGTGCCACATCCGTAGCTCGAACTGAAGTGCTCCAAGAGAATAAGATAATGCTTATAGTCCAAATATTATTAAGAGCTAATAATATTCGACTGTTCTATTTTTAGCCTGGCAATCTAAAAATAGAGTCCGCCCATATGTCTACAAATAGAGGTCCATCTATTTTTACCAACTTGACCAATCATCCACAAATAGCATCCTGCAAATCATAGACCATGATCCATATGTCTAAAAATAGACTTTGCACCAAAAATAGCCTATGGGCCCGCTTAGTGAAGGCGACTTCTTTCCACTAAGCTCCATCATCTCGTTACATTCTCAACAATGACTGCTACCTCAGCCATGCACTAAGCTACTGCCTTCTTCACATCTTCCACTTTCTTCTTGGTCACTACTCCTGCACTGTCAGCCTAAAGCTTTTGTTGCGTCTCTTGCAGAGTCGCAAGCTTGCCTTCAATATTTTATGCGACTGCGGAAGCTTCCTCTTGCCAGGGCTTTAGTCGCACCTTCAGCACTTCTTCCTTGTGCATCGCTGCATCCACCTGTTCCTTCAACTACTTGTCCTCCTTGCAATAGTGAGGGGTTTGCAGGGGAGTCTTACTCCATCAATGTCCTTTGGGACCTTGGACTTAGGCTTGCGTGCAAGGACATACTCCAGAAATCGCATAATAGGATTTGCACCCTTGGTTTCAACCTCCTCTACTTCAATTCCCACATCTTCATCATCCATCAGGATGTCTTCGATATCAACCTCCTCTGCTTCTAGGTTTATAGCCTTGCCTTTCTCCTGTGTAATGGGATTTGGTGGGTTTCGCCTTGGCGAGGCAGTATGGCAGGCTGCTTTCCCTTCTTGTCCTTCCTAGCTTCCTTGGTTGGGGTTGGCTTCAGTCTCGATGTTCTCAGTGACTTAGGGACCTCTGCCAATACTTCAGACACTTTCGGAGTAGCTACTTCCACTTCTATGTTCATTTCCTGTGCCGGCTCCTCTACTACTTGCTCGGTATTTATAACTTCTGGGGGTGCAAACATGATCTTATGCAAGAATTCATGTGTGTTCGTCAGCAAAGTCTCAAATACCCTGGTAGATATCAGAAGCTCGTATTTCTCATGATTCATATGCACCTCAGAGGTCAAAAACTTAATTCTCAAAATGCCAAGTGTTTCTTGTTGGACAACCACTTGTAATCTATAGGGCATTTTGAATTCAAATCCGACCGTTACCCCAAAAATCAATTCTTTAATGTTGGATTGGCGGAAAATTTTCAAGGATCTAAGCCATAAATTTCGTCTTAAATGCCGACCACCCACTCCATTTGGCCTTACTTCTGTCATCTTTTCATGAATAGTGACTTTAACGATCACTTTTTGGCTGACCTACGTGATTTCTCCTTAGGTAGCACAGCTCCCTCCACGCTGCCGCGAACCCAGTGAAAGTTCCTTGCTTTGCACCATTCGCCAATCGCGCAACTCCCCGACCCAAGCAATGTAGTTTATAGTCCCATGCCTCCTTTCAGCTACTTGGAGCACTAAGACTGTGCTACCTTCATTTAGTCACATGGTCGGACCGCCGGTGTATGGCTTCAAGCGACCGCCATTCACCTTTCTTGGGAAGGATTCTCCATCCAATTTGACCAGCTGTACACTCCTCTGTCGGTAATCTCCTTAATAACATAAGGCTCTAACCAGTGCATCCTAAACTTCCCTTTAAATTTATCAAACTTACTATCATATAGCAAAACCATGTCATTTACCTTAAATGAGTGCAACTTAATGTGTCGATCATGCCATGCCTTTTCGCGCTGCTTTTGGACCTGCTGGTGAAATCCAGCCAAAAATCTCTCTTCTTCGAGCTCATACAGTTGTGTGAGCCTCTCCTCCAGGGTTCTGCGATCTGTCATACCTGTGAGTTATGCTATGCGCAGACTAGGTATAATGTATTTCATAAGGATTATCGCTTCAACCCCATAGACAAGCCTAAAAGGGGTTTGTCCAGTCAACTTCTTACATGTCGTTTGATAAGACCATAATACTGCAGGTATGCATAGGTCCCAATCACTTCATTTCGCATTACAAACCTTGGTCAGCTCATTTTCGAGCACTTTGTTGAACGCTCCTACTGTCTCGTTAGCCTACGAGTGATAAGGCATGCTCTTTTGGTGGTATACTTGAAATTCCTTTGTCAACACATTGATCGTCTCATTCAGGATGTGCATACCACGATCACTCATCAAGATATTTGGACATCCAAATCATGTCAATACATGCTCGAATAGGAACTTCGTGGCATTCGCACATGTGCAATTCTTCACCAACTGTGCCTCTTCCCGGTGATAATGTACGTCGCTCCTGTCTTTCCTTGGGGCTGAATGGGTTCCACAAAATCTATCGCCCACTTCTCAAAGGGTTGCAACATAATCTATGGATTCAAAGGCATCTCATCCCTCCACGATGGCCTGCCAGTCCTTTAACACACATCACATGTCCTATAATACGCTTTTGAGTCCTGATGGAGGGTAGGCCACCACAACCCTACGTGTAGAATATTTTTCTCAGTTGCTCTCCTTGCATAATGTCCTCCCATGGAGGGTTCCCGTAGCACCCCCATGAGAATCCGCGAGGATGCTGCTTCTTTCAAACTTAGGTACATACTGTCGAAATATCTCATCAGTCCCCATCTTGTACAGATGCCAAACAATGACAGAGAAATCTGTCACACGCACCACTAATTCCTTCTTTTTTTGGACAACGTATCCTTCCGAAGGAGTTCTTGTCCTTAGTAAATGTATTATGTCCTCAAAATGACCATCCGCGATGCGCACTGCAAATAGCTACACGTCAGGCAATCCTTCTTCCAAGTTTGTGGGTTCTTCTCCTGTTTCGATGTGCGATAGATGGTCTATTCCTGCGTTCAGTCATCTAGGCTTCATAATCACTTCAAAATCATACTGTTAAAACAATAAGAGGCACCTACAAATTCTCCCCCCCAACACAGGCTTATTGACCACGTACTTCAGTGCAGAGTGATATGTATACATCTTAAAATGGCCTCCCAGCAAGTAGTGCCTATACTTCTGGACTGCATTGTTATAGAAATTTTTGGGCACTTCAACCCCAATCATAAATGTCCATAAACTGAGGGCTCCTAAGTCCCTAAAAGTGTTGCTTCACTTCCTAAAGGAACAAGGTCAGCTGATTACACCATCTCCCAGAAGTTCTCCACTAAAAACTGCTCATAAATGGTCAAAACTAGACCATATTGAAAACCTAGTGTAGAGGGTGCGATGCATATTACCTTCCCAGTGTACAGGGAGCGATGCATACTAGATGGCTCCTCCGTAGGGTGCGATGGTCGGGAATGGACAAATGGTAGGGACAAAATGTGAGGTGGAAGATCATGGAATCTTCCAGAAGCTTCCCCTCTGACACTTGCCTCTCTGTTTTCGACCAGGGATGAGTAAGAGATCATCATTCTCCAAGTGGAAGCAGGAACTATCAGAGAAGAGGAACACTAATCAAGACCCCAGAAGATGACTCACCTCCCTACAATCATCTATATATGGATCCCTCATCACAAGAGATCAGAGGCTGGAATCTTGTATCTTGTAGAGAAGTGTTGTTGGTTTTCTGGTGTATATTCATAGTGTTGGGTGATCTAAGCTTTACTTGAGGTGAAGAAGGGCTTTCTTGATAGAGGATGATGCTGGGTCAGAACATATGGTTGTAATCCTCTTGCTACTTTTCATCTTAATAAAACTATACAAGTTTTCCTCCATATTCTTGTGTGTTTCATTATATATGCATTTGTATGGTTAGCACACATCTGGTCCTGTGTTATTTATGAATATAGATCTTTGTTCTTCGATAGTAGTATGTTGCTATGATTCCATAGGTGCTCATTGAAGTTGGGTAGATGAAGAAGAAGCAGCAAAGCTCTATCAGGAAGGAGAGGAATCAAACAAGGAAATCAAGCGCAAGACTGAGGTTGGTCTCCTTTGTTCCACTCTTATCTATTTTCATAAAGGAAAACGAAAGTAGACTTTACTTGTTTTTTTCTAAGATAGCTACTAGTCTGAGTGGGAATAGCAGCATCCAAGTGGACATTATTCCCGGTAACACACATACACCATAGCTAGCCCCTCGTGCTCAGTGGTGGAATATTTCTTCTCCGATTTGGATAATCTTCGGCTTGCGAATGCAATAGGATGGTCCAAGCCTTCTCTGCCAGCCTGTGTCAATACTTCTCTCAGCGCTATACATGATGCGTTGACATGTACATGAAATTATTTCTTCCATTTTGGGAAGACTAGAATCGGCACGGTGACCATCTTCTCTTTTAATATATCCAAGCTCTTCTTACAGTGATCGTTCCAGCAGAATGTGACATCCTTCTTCAACAATTTCTCCATAGGCACGTGATCTGGGCATAACCTTTGAAAAACTTTCTGTAATATCCCATATGTCCCAGGGTAGAGCGCATCTGTTTCACACTTCTCGGCACTTCCAAGTTCAGTATCACTGTGATCTTTGCGGGTTCTACCATCAATCCCTGTCTGTAAACCACATGCCCCAACAAGTTCCCGAAAGGAATACAAAATAGACACTTCTTGAGATTGAGTGCAATCTGGTATCTTCAACAGGTATCCAGCATCAGGCACAAGCTTTCTACATGGCGTTTAACCAGCAGAAACACAGTCTAGTCATCAAAATATACCTCCAGGGACTTATGAATAAATTCCTTGAATGTAGCAACAACTATGCATGAGACGATCACAGGTGAATTCTTCAATCCAAATGGCATTACAATGTAATGAAAGCAACCCCACTCAGTCGCAAAGGTTTTCTTTCTCCTATCCTCCGACGCAATTTTGATCTAGTGGTACCCAATGAACCCATCAGTGAAGGAATACACTTCCTGACCACCTACATTTTCCAACACTTCATCAGTGAACGGAGTCAGGAAAGGATCACGTACACAAGCGTCATTCAGCTTTCTGATATCCACACATCTCCTTAGTTTATCCTTCTACTTATTTTCCTGTACAACCATTGGACTTACCCAGTCAAATTCTTCCACATGCTCAATGATGCTTGCCGTGAGCATCTTATCTAGCTCTAAGTGGGCCTTCTCCTTATATTTCAGATTGAGATGGTAAGGTCTTTGCTTAACCGGCTTCGCGTCGGGCTTCAACGTAATCTTCATCATTCTGAGGTCCCCGATTATCCCCTTCAGATCTGTGAACTTGGTAGGGAATAAATCTTGGCATTCGCAGAGAAATTCAATGACCTTATCCACTGTTGTGTCATCCCAGTAATCTCCAATCTTCGAGAATATGGGCTCTACCTTAGTACCAATGTTTAGTTGTTTCGTTTTCAACGACGTAGTTATATCAGGATTCTCAACCTGTGACCCTTCAACCTTGCGGTGACCTTTTGTTTCTGGAATGTTAATCTTTCGTGGATCCTCATCCTCTTCTTCAACAGTTATATTATAGCATTCTAGTGCGCAACTCAGTTGAGTAGCCCATTCAGGCTGAATTAGGTCTAAAGGATCTTGTGGTATCCTAAAGATTTCTGCTTTCACCTCTTGTAGCGCTTCATCAATACTGTCAAACCTGTCCTAAAAATTGAATGTCAGCATGAACCCTTCGCGTAGGATATCCCATTCGCCTTTCCCATGGCAGAGCTCTATTTCTATGTACCAATTCATCAGGACCACATCTAGGGTACGACAGAACAAGTGCACCTACTCAGGTTGGGGATTTTCTCCATAAGCTTGGGTCCATTTGGCCAAATGTGCGTGCGTATCATCCTGCCCATAATACTTGTCTGTCATTCACATCTTCGTCTTCCCAAAATGAGTTCTCATCATTCTCCTACATTCGCACCAATCATCAAAGCTTCCCTTGTGCATACCCCACCATCTTGCAGGCGTAGCGCGCAGGGCCCAATCCAATACTTGGAAGCGATGATTTTCTAGTACCTCCCTTTCAAATGCATCCAAAAAGATATATACCTCATTAAGACCATCATAAGTACGCAGAGTTCTTACCTCTGAGGACACACAACACAGTGATTGGGTCATCATGTTGCAATTCAGTGTAGTTACTTCATCTAACTAATTCTGCCAGCGTTCTAACTCTTCATTGGAGTCCGAAGTGCAGGAACTCTCGTAATCCCATGTAATCCATCCATCCATGATGGGATTCACCCAATCTTGGTCTTGTGCTATTATCTTATAGATATATTCCAAATCTTCATCACTCTCATAATTGCAGACTGGTTCATATAGCGCAATCCTTCAGCCAAATCTAGGGGTATTATTATGCGTAGCGATTTCTTCTCAAATATCATCTTTCACTTCCTTATATTGATTATCCCATTCATATCAGTGGCCCAATCAATTCCTAGGAGCGCAGGATAGAGATTGATGTCATCCACTATCTCTATTACTTCAAAATCAACTAGCGCATTCGCCCCCTCAATATCCACAGTCAACCCCTACAGCCGCCCCATGGGGATGATCTTCTGCTGATTGTTCATCCTTAGCTGAGTCGGAGATCATTGCAGCATGGGTCTCCCCATTCTTTCCCAAGTCTACTTCGGTAGGATATTCACATCTGACCCCAAGTCCAAGATAACCCGATCCATCTCATACTCTCCTATCTGCGCGGTTAGTCTCATCTCCTATCCTGCCCTTATTTTATGCTTTCCAATCTTTCGTACTACACACGACTCACCTGGCGTGGTTCTAGCACATATATTGATGAACTCTTGTAACCCTTTCACAGCCTTACTATCACACAATAACTTCATATAGGTCTCCAGGAAAGTTGTGAGCATAGAGGGGTCCATCTCCTGCTCAAGCTTATTCCTGCTTCCTAAGGTGGAGGCCTCAGCGAAGCTCTTTTTAGCTTCCATGAAGGTTTCATGTACGCTCTCCAAATCAAATTCAACCTCTTTCAAGGAGCTTTTCGAACCCATGTACTGTCTTCTGGCTATTTTCCCTTGTCATCTCCTGTCGCGATTCCACTCCTGAGCACTATATTTAAATTTGGATCCTCTTTGCGTAGCTCAGACCTCATCATTTGCAGGTTCTAAGTCGACGGAGGTGGTAGAACCCCTTTGTCACATATCATAGCTATTAGCGTAGGACAATCTTATGTTTCATGATTAAACAACGTGCAATACTTGCACGACGGATGCGTCGGTTAGTGCAATCATAGGCATAGTGTCCTGGTCCTTCGCAATTGTAGAAAATCAATTGTCCTTGACCTTTGCTAGGTCCTCCTCCACCTCGGCCTCATCTGCACCCCTAAAATCCTATTTGAGCCATCCCTATGCTTTGGTCAAGGGGTCGCATTTCGTTCTAAACCCTATCAGCGAGAGTTCTATCCAACATCAATTCATAGCTCCTGCAAGCACGCTCATCATGCCCTACCGACCTACAAAAGTTGCAGAACAACTGTTGCGGCATCTGTACAAACTTCTGTAGCAAGTGACAGTTATCTGTGGAAAGCTTTCTGGTTACCTCACAGATATCACACTATAATGCAAGCCCCGCACTAGGTCCTTCTTGAGCTTTTGGCCTTAAAGGCATTGGCCCTCCTCCTGCAATATAGTTCGCATAGATAGAGCAATGGTCTTTGTCATGACCCTGACTCTTGCATTTCAAGCACCATACCTCCTCACACACCTCTGGTCGAACCATCCTGTCCTACTATGGAATTTGCATCTCAAGGCATAGATTCTTCAGCTACGCATGGGTCTGTTGAACCCCCAGATTTAGATCTTACATCATATTTTCATGCAGTCTCATCGCAATCCCAAGGCCTCTACCTGAGTTGTTATCTTCTACTGCGACAACGTAGCCCTTAAATGTGGTAGTAACGAAGCCACAAACCACTCGCGATGTTGTCTATCTGTCAAATTCATGTTGGCTTCACGTTTTGTACACTTCAACCTATGATTTAGTTCCCAAGGTGTCTCGCCTGGTTGCATCGTGATTTCCTTGAATCCGACAATCGATTGTGCCTCAGATTTAAGCCTACTGAATTCTTTATTCAGTGCTTCCTGGATGTCTGTCACTCCAAAATTTGGGTTATCATTAGAGTACTTAATATACCAGGTTAGCACGCGATCTTACAGAGCACTAACCAGTGTCACCTTCTTTATATGATCATCTGTAACACCTTAAGCTTCCCATACAACCCTCACAACGAACTAGAATCGTTCCGGGTCCTCATTTCCCACGCCTTTGAACAAAGGCAGATTCACTATATTCGCCATACTGAACTGTGGTGGAGGTGGAGGTGGTACGGGTGAAGTTGGAGGCGATGGTGGTGAAATCGGAGGTGGTATTCGCGGGAATCCTTGTCTTATTAACTAAATAAAACTTCGCAGAGAAACCTTTTCTATCTTTTCCCCGTCACCTCGTGGAGGTGAAATCAATGGAATATACTCTAGACCCTTTTTTCCTTTGTTCCTGTAAGTTTTTCTACTTCATGTAGTTCCGAACGTCAAGGTAGTTGTATAACCTATTTTTCGCATAGCATTTTAATCCAGGTATTCAAATATTTTACCTACTTACTTCACGGTCCTTTGAAAAAGCATTGCTCCACCTCATTGTAGCTGGATGAGGTGTCAACCACGAATTCAGTCACAAATCCTCCTATGAAACGATCGAGCCAATGATTGACAGCGTGGGCAATCTTATCTTCCGATGCTTCCAACTTTTTTATTAGCTCCAGGGTCCACCTTCCTTGGCTATCTGCTAGCTTCGCTATCCACTCGTAGAGCTCATTAGGGAAGGAGGAGAAAAAGATCTCGTGGATCTCTGTATACAAGTATTTTTCCAACCACTATTCATTTGTCAGTCGCAGGCCTCTGTTCTCCTACGTCGCAAATTCGTGGTTCTTCCTATCCAACCAGTCTCTGATCTCCTTCTTAGTTGGATTCCAGTGATACGACATTGCACATCTCTTATGAAGATTCCAGTCTCAGCAATGGAACCATTTGTTGGCTTGAAGGGGCCTAACCTAGGTTCAGCATTAATTAGCCAAACAAATCCTTACACTACTGGCCCTTTCAGCATCAGCTTGCAGAGTGCGGACCGAAGTCCCACCCATAGCAATATGGGGGGATGCTGGAACCAAGTTTCTGCACCCTGAGATGGTTGTGATGTTGTTTGATTCCCTCTATCTCTGCCTTTGCACAGGTTGCTTCGCCCTAGGGCTTGCAAGGATAGCTCTCTATTCCAGCCCTCAATACATCCACGAAAGGTTACGATCGACCTTCGCGTAGCCATAGCCTGTTGCTCAGGTACTGTCACACTGTTATGGCAACGTGCTATGCAGATTCCCAATTACTCTAAGTGACTTACTTATCTTATCAAACAATTACAGTTAACACCGCGTAAACATATATTCGTAATTGCGTTCAATTATTCAATGTAATTACATTCATCCGCGCATCATATAAACATAATAAAGGAAAATCATACATAAAATATCCAGATGCATCATCAGAATGAAGACATAGAAATTGTCGAATAATTCCCTTTATTGATAACTTTCAAGTGATTACAGACTCTATCTACCCTGTGCACACAACTGCAAGGGTCCACGCACTCAGTTGCAGATTTCTACCCTAGGCCTTTGCGCACTCAGATGTAGAGCCTCTACCTACGCTACAACCCAAGACTTAGACTTCTTACTTCAGAGATACGACTCTATTACATCATCCATCATTCTATCTCCTTAAAACTACTTAGAGCTTAGCTCTTTTTATACAATCCCATGGTCCGCGGACCATGGGTAGATCTCTTACATCTGAATTTAGCTTACAAAACTAAGGGCGGACTACCCTTTATGACACATAATACCTTCGCGTTGCGCGACCACAAAATGTGGAGTCTTTACATTTTTATTACAAAATTTGACTCAAACATGGGCTTTTAGCCCCCAAAACTGCCCTTGGGGGATCCCGCTCCCAACGATACAGTTTCAAGGTTTATTTTTTTAACCAAGACTTTTGAAATTAAGTTTGATTGTGACCCACTATCAAACAATGCATCAATCTTTGTATGCTTTGAAATTACCCTTACATGAAACAACTCTATTCTTGATTCTTCATTTGGAGTGTTGTTTTTACTATTTGAGGAACTAGTGCTTGCAACAACTTCCTTCCCTTTTGTGACCATGGCTGAAATATTGGTATCATCACCAGAATCTAAACCTAAGTCATGTTGTGTGGTAGCAGTCGTCTTTTGTTTTCCATTATTGTTTGTTTCTTGGGCCTTAGTTCGGGATGTAATTTCCAATAATGGGCTTCATCATCCCTAGCTTTGGAACAAATTTGAAATATGGTTTTCTCCCCTTCTTTCTTCACACTTGCACTCTCCCTTCCTTTTTCCACCCTTCTCTTTCTCCTTACCCTTGAAAGGCTTCTTCTTACTACCCTCTTCCTTAATGTTCTTTCCTCTTGCTTCAAGGTTTGTGGCTTGCACACATACCTCATCCAAATTGCTTGGATTGAACATAAGGATAGTATGTTTAAAATAGGAATGTAAACCCCCAATATATTTCAACAAGCCCGAATTCAATTTTACTCCTAATGACAAAGCCCTCTTTCTAAACTCCTAGGTATAATATTGAATTGTTTGGCCTTTAAGCTTCCTAAAATTCTACCAACTCATAATGGCTTTTTGCATATAGGCTAAAGGGTAAAACTATCTTTTAATTGCATAAACAAATTCAACCCAAGAAATGGACATCTTACCATGAATTTAGATTTCCTCTTAAGTCTTTTCTTCCCACCAGAATAATGCTCCTCCTTCTAGCCTCAATGAAGCCAAATGGATCTTTATGTCATCTTCTTGAAGGTTATGAATTTTGCAGTATACCTCCAATTGTCGAATCCAATTGTCTAACTTTTCAACATTCAATTCACCATTATACATGAGAAGTTCAAACTTAATGTCCAATTTGAGTAAGGGAGATTTTCCTTTTGGGGTTTTTGAATGAGTATGGACAGTTTCGGTGGTGGTAGTGGAAGATGATACTATGTGAGATGATGAAGATGATGAGGAAGATGATGAGGATGCTTTCCACCATTACCCTTTGAATCCTTATTCTCATATTTTTTATCCTCTGAGCTTCCTTCTCCATGTAGAGGTTTAGAACTCTCTCCAACCATTCTAGTGTTCCTCTCTTCATAGAGGACTTTAAGCATCTCAATTAAAGTGTAGAAATATTTCTTGAATTCTTCCTCTTCTGAAGAAGGACCTTCAGGCTCTCTTTCTCCATACATAATGGCGGTGGATTCAGGCTCAGAAATTGGTACTGCTTGTACCTCTTCAACCTTAGTTGAAGGAAAAACTTGAGGAGTTTCAAGTGCAGCTAGAATTGGAACTTTGGGTGGTGGATTCTTCTTCTAGGCATAACCTCAAGAGTTGCAACCAACAGTTTCCCTTCTCCTCTCTACAACTTTAACCTTGTAAGCGTCACAATTTTGCAACCATTAAAACCTTAATTGCACACAACTCAAGTAATTAAGCAAATCAATCTTTTCTCTGATACTAACTTGATCTATTACTGAATGTTAGTTTTGTTGTGCTAATTTCAATTACAGATTTATAAACACATGTTTTTTCATTGCTTCCTGTGCATATATTTCCTTAGGTTGTTTGGTGATTGAAACAGGTAAATTTCATGACAAACATGAACAAAATAGCTTCAAAAACAAGTATTGAACAACAGACATCAAAGTATAGCAAACTATCAACAAGAACATTTATCACGGTGTTTTTATGAAGGAGTTCACCCCTCCTGGGCTACATCTCCTTGGTCCAAAACTAACCAATAGAATTGTGCCAATGCACCTACCACATCACCAACTGAAACAAATCACACTATGACACTTGTCAAGACATGATTGAATGTTGACCAAGTTGACCCTGCCTAGTCACTTGCCACATCAGTAGTACGACCTGCTAACTGTGCAGTGACTAGGCATTTTTTTTCAAATTTTGACTGTTTAGCAAAGTGAACAGAACTCAATAACTTCCTCCTACAAACTTGGTTTTCAATTAAATGAGTTGCATTAGGATCATTTATACGAGATGTGCACCGTCATTTAGGTTTCGAGTCATTCTGAGAACTTTTATTTTTGAGCTAAATACTGAGTGCCTGATCACGAGATGGTGTTCTTGAGGTAATGAATTTTATTCTAAAAGAAAGAACATCTTACAACTTCCCATATAACTTATTTTCCATTAATCATGTCAACACAACCCTTAAGTGCCCTTCATGCTTCTTTTCATTCTTAGAATACATGAGAATATAATCCAAAACGGCTTGCACAAATTGGTCCAAATACTTCTAAAGCACACCATTCATGAGACTCATGAACATTGTTGGTGCATTCAGCAAACCAAACAAACTCATAGTGTCCAAGCTAAGTTTGAAAGGAAGTTTTTAGGATGTCTCCTTCCTTAATCCTAAATTGGTGGTATCTAGATGTAGATCAATTATTGAGAAAATCATTGCTCCCTTCATTTGATAAATGAGATCACCTATTATGGGTATTGGTTACCTATTATTTACTATGGCTTGATTCAAGTCCCTATAATATATTCATAATCAAGGAACAATCCTTCTTGAAAAAAATCATTGGTGCACCTCAAGGTGAAATACTAAGTCTAGCAAATCCCCAACTCAAAAGCTTTTTAAAATGCATCTACAACTCACAATATTTTGGAGTAGTCATCCGATAGGGTGTCTTGGATATTGACTCAAGACTAGGCTTTAGTTTTATTATGAAATAAATCTGCCTCATAAGGGGTAGTCCTGCTAACTCTTTGGAAAAAACATCCTCAAATTTTGACAAAATTGGGTGCTAATATAGGGAGGGTCCCTTCTCATCACTTACAGTCTTAACCACATATAATTTGCAGATTTTCTTGAGGCATCATTTTACCTTCATCATGGAGAGGAATCATAGGGACACTCCTCTCTTGATACCATGTATCTCAGTTAACCTACCTTCATCATCTAAGAATATCACCTTCTTTTTTAAATAGACTACCAAAACTCAATGAGCTTCTAAACAGTTCATTCTAATGATTGCATCATACATTCCCAATGTCATTATGTATGCCTTTAACTTAGTTTCATACACCCCAAGGTTTACTCAACTTTTTCAACACTAGGTCCTATTGCTTGTTTTATCCTAGAAGCCATTTTAACTTGTTTAAATTCATTGTGATCACAGGCTACCAACCTGTATTTTTCTAATGCAACTCATGAAATGAAACTATATGTAGCACGAGAATCAAATATAATTTTAACTTTTAGATGGTTTATCATACCTGAGCTTTCTACCATGGTATATTGGTGTTTAGCTTGGTGGTTATCAACTATTGCATAATTCTAATGGTGGCTACCTGTACCCCCATCAATTATTTTCATTCTCTATGGTTGTTACCCATTTGTAACTAGGGGAAGTCATGTTGGTACGGAAATCCCCCACATAGGCAACAAGTGATACACGGTAGATTCTAAATATAATTTTGTGGGGCTCTTTGAAAAGAGCTCCTTCCCCTAGGACCCCTACCCTTTGTTGTAACTCCATGAATCTGACCTTGACTTGCACGAATCCCTAAAGTTATCGACAAAGTTGCAGTGGTAGCCATTGAAATCCCCATTGTCATTTTTCTAGGTACAACCCTATTTCTATATGGTTGTGGCATCGAGATTCCTCCATTAGAAAAGGTCCAAGGGACCTTCACCACAAATCTTTTCTATTGTGGAAAATTGACTTTGTTTCCCCCTTTCAAGTCCAAGTGCTCTTCTACATAGCAATCATTTTCAACATCTTCCACAACTAAGGATGGTTTCTACATCTAAACCATTACCCTAATTTCAGGGATCAATCCATAAATGAAGCGAATTGACTTCCATTGACCAATATCCATGTAGGAGACATACTTAACCAATTACATGAATCTGATCACATATTCTTCTATCATGTTATTTCCCTCTAGCAAAGCATGGAAGGCTCCTACTTTTTGTTCTTCATAATATTTTGGAAAGCACTTCTTCTTGTAATTTTCCTTGATAAAATCCCAGGTAATCATGTCAGGAGTGAGGTTTAGGTGTGGTGTTGCTCCAAGTTTCCCAACCAATTCAAGGTATTATCTCTAAGCCGAAATATCATTATCTTCACCTTGGCATCAGAAGTATACTCTCTTAGAGAAAAACATCTTGCCATTCCCTCCAACTAATATTCTACTCATTTACTGGCACGGCATCCAACAAATTCTGGGAGCTTAATCTTTTAGAGCTCCCTCGTAATGTCATTAATTGGCATTCCTCTATCAGATTCCCTCAATCCTTCAAAGTTTCCTACCCTCGATAGAGAGTTCTCTACTTCCACCTGTTGTGGCCAGCAACAACCCCCCTTTTTTCATTTAAGTGTTTGTCCAAAATACTAAATGAATGGGGACCCTTAGTTTAATTTTGAGAAAAATCAAGTTTTCCTTTATTCAAAATAAGGTTACCATCGTAAGCTTAGAGAGGTCTTCCGAATATTTTTTAACCTAAGTCTACGATAACGTAAAGGTCTTTAAAAATTGCATTACAAAAAGGATAAGAAATTCCTTCATTCCCTTATAATATTGGTATGCGTAAGACCCCCGTGTTAAGCCTAACATTGCATCGCAGTAAAGTAATGCTCATAAGGAAAAACCTCAAGATATGCCGATCTGCGATAACATCGATCGCACATCGCAGAAATAAACTGGCAATACTTGACAAACATTAAACTTCTGCGACCTGCGATGTTGCAATCACCGCGATGGCGCAATCTGCGATCTTGCGATTTGCGATTGGCGCGATTTGCGATGGCACGATCTTCAATGTTACGTAAGCAAATCATGAATCATTTAATCACGAATCCTTCGGGCGCGCTATTCAAAGAAAAGCCACTTACCATAATCTGACCCCAGATCATGTGCTTTTTATGATAGTAAAGGGATTAGTTGTCAGTTATTAAATGAAATGAAGACGCGTGCTTTTGTAAAGAATTATTTCACGTAAAGTGGCATATTTGATATATCTGTTGCATTTAAAACTCTCCCATCACCTTTCTCAATCAGTCATTTCCACTTCGCTCATAATCTGCAGGAACGAAGAGTTAAGAAGATTCAAAGCCGAATGCAGGAGCAAATGGGAAAGAAACATAAAGCCCAAGGCTCCGAGACAAAGGAAAAGGCGAAGGAGATGGCGCCTTTGTATACAGACACTGCATGCAACAGGGACGCAGGAATTTCTACATGGGAAGGCATGTCTAGGCTGTTGGAGGAAGAAAATCCTAAAGTAATGAAGGTTGATAGCGCTGCGGGCTCACAAAACTCTTTCGAGGCATCCTTAGAGGAGCTGGCATGTTCATTTCTTCATCGAATCGCAGCTAGACCCAAAATTTTACCGTATACAGATATGATTAGCTGGATACTTGACAATGCAGAGTTACAAGGCAGACAATTCAAGGTTCAGGGACATGGGCTCATAGGATCATTCGCCGCGCAAGACTTAAAGCTTATGTATCATCTTCCTGAGCCTCAGACGACCTACAATGCACAATTTGTCAAGAAATTTGCAGCAGAGAACCCAAACCTGGCAGATACCACTAAAGAATGGACCAGAAGAGAGGAGCCGCTAAAAAAGGACAAAAACGGTATGTACAGCACTGGTTCCCTCACCTCTTCGTATTCTTTTGCTACGGCCATGCTTTGCAGGTTGTTTGGGATGCCAGACATAAATAAATTTTCGTATGAATGGCTACCACTCATAGACGCTGCCACAAACGCCGATATCGAGGATTGGCCAAGATATTTTCTGATAATCTATACACTGCTCTTATGAATTACCGGTCTAAAAGATCCTTGTCTCAAAGGGTCTATCCTCCTTTTTATCTGTCTGCTTATATTATGGATTCTATTTTCTATGTATCTAAATTCCCCACTATGGGTTGGAAATGACTACCCAGGACCCGTCACCTATTCATGTTTATCATAAATTTTATGGCATTCCCAGTTCGCCCCTCATTCTATCAAATTGCCACGGGCTTACCTTACCCCTATATAGGATGATGTATGGTGAAGAACCCCCGAGGTGCTCACCCAAAGCGTAAATAGACATCATCCCCATCGCAAGATGGTTCGGGGAAGAATGGTTCACTTATATTAGAGTGTTTGGGAGCATTGTGCCTCCACATGTCCTACCTCTATATGTCCCCGACAAACTTTTGTCTCGGGAAATTGCCTATCAGACCTGCTCAGAAGGCGGCCTGACCAAAGAACTAAAAGACAAGAAGAAGGCCATATGGCCTCAGTTTCCTGTAGCTTGTGGGGCCTTCTCATTGTTCGATGCAGGACACGCTTTCACCGAAGTGGAGAATGTGACGTCTCTACAGTTATTTAAATTCCCAGCTCGGCCTTTTGACCTAAATAATGTTGCCCATGATTTCACTACAAGCGTCAAAATAAAAGTATTCGTCGGAAAGAAAGATTTGTTTGATGATTTGTTTCAAGGTAAAAGCTCACTCCAGGAATTTTTGTGAGAAGCTCGGTCGAGGTTGTCTCTAGATGACCTCCAAAGATTCATGTTATACAGGGAAAGAAGGTTATCCAGTGTTCCTCTAGAGAAGCTGCGTCTGCCTGCCAGAGAACCGACTCCCAGCATCAGCCTCAATGGAAACTCTAGTACTTCCAAATCCAAATCTGACGCTGCCCAAAGAACGCCTGAACGTTCTTAAAAGTATGGAAGCAACCAAGGAAAAAGCGAAGAAACAACTAAAGATACAGCTCAGTCAAGTGCAATGTCGCAACAACAAGTTATCGCCTCCCCGCTAAGAGATGTCCCTCCTCCCGTCATTAAAGCGCCACTCGTCACAGCAGAGCTAGACAAAGAATGGGAAAACTTCAACGAGCTAATCAACCTCGAAGGGCAAGCCCCAAGGACACCTGTGAACAATACACAAGTAACGCAAGAAATGGTTTCGACCATAGTCAGCAGTGTCACAGAAATGGAGCACAGTCATATCGCTCCACCTTCTGAGCTTCTATTTAGTATAGAGGAAATTCCCCCACTGGATGTATTCTATAGTCCCTAGCATAAAGCAGTTGTGAGGAGACAAAGAAAGAAGAGAAAGCTAGAGAACACACTACCACAGGATGTTGAACATTTAGACGTCTTATGGAAAGACCCCAACAGCAACCCGACAGAAAATCTCACGAAGTTGTCTCAGATCACAAGAGCATACGCTTCTGCAACTATCGACAAGGCATCAAAAGTTCAGCAACTGTTGAGGGAACAAGAAAACCAAATACAGATACTACAACAACAGTTACAACAAGCCAATGCTAGTATTGAAGCATCCAAACAACTTGAGAAGTTACAAGAAGACTTTCAGCAGATGCAGATAAGCTATCAAAGAAGCCTAGACGAAAAAGGAAAGCAGTTGCAAGCTTTACAAGAAATACATAAGGACGAGCCTAAGCTTGCCGAATTTGTTTCAGAATCTGCTGGCTTAAATGAGCAACTTCTGCAGCAACAGGAAGAGTTGGGACGTAAGATATCAGAGTGGAGTCACTATTGCGAGCTGAGCGATAAACTCACCAATCAAGTGGCGGACTTGCGAAGTGAATATGACCAGATTGACAGACGAGTGACGGAATATTTAGCTTGGCAGGATGGAGAGGAAGGGAAAAGAGCAAATGCACCTAGAATAAACGAGAGTCATAAGGAATTGCTCTTTAACAAATGGGACGATCAAATCAAGCAGGCAGAACAGGCAGCGGAGACAGCGGCAACGTAGGAAAGCGTTCTTATCGACTGTGTAAATGAGAATTTACACAGAGCCAACTTAATCGCAGAAACCACCTAGGGGTACCTACCAAATAAGTCACAACTGGAGGCAGAATGGAAGCAGAAGGCGCAGGAAAACGAAAAAGCGATCCAGGCATTGAACAGGTTGAATTGGGAGTGTTACTGGGCATACTTAGTCAAACCACACAGTCAATGGATGATTGTGAAATGCATCATAAACTTAGCAGAGAAAGTAGTGCCAGCTCTCATAGATTCTGTTTCGCAGCCCAGCTCAGCGTAGAAGTCGGCCAACCTACTCTTCTCAAGTCCATGATGAACACTTGCAGTTTTAAGGACCAAATTCAGAAGTAGCTTATTTTTAGAAGTTTGTTGTTTCTTTTTATTTAGATTAGAAAAAGGACGGTCATTTGAGAACCGTATCCTAAAATTTTGTAAAAACATTATTATTAGAATTAGGAAGTAGTATTTTAACCCTTCTCATGCATTTAGAAGAGGGTCCAGAGATTTGTCAAAAACTTATCCTCAGAACATGCACTTCTGCACCCTCAGAGGAGGTTTTGATGAATGGATGGATCGAGATTTATTTTTACTGGCATTTTGATATCTGCTACTGATGTTGCACTTTTGTACTCTTGGTAGATGTTAGAACAAGTAGAGATAGATCGTTTTTTGCTTGAAGCTTATGGGTAGAATTAGTCATAAATGGTACTTTTATCTCTTGGCAATTTCTGCTTATATTCTTTAAGTGATTTATAGTTTTTAGTTGTTTATATGTTTTTGCATGAATGTATGGGTTACCATTTGGCACTTCTGTATGGTGGATTCATATTGTTTATGCCTGACATATGAATATCTTATTATGCGATATGTTGTTCACAACTGTTTTGCCTAACTTCTTATGCAAAGTGGTTTATCTTGAATGATTTCTATTCTTATGATAGCTGAATGATCTTTATTACCAGTTATTGTTTGAAATATCTTTAGATCGCATAATAGAAGATATACATCTCGGGTTAGCATAGATTTGATGTGTTGTTTCTCATTAGATTACGATAGCATAGAGTTAGTTTAAAGAATCTGAATTAGATTAGCTTTAAAGTACTCTTAGATCAGCATTATTCAACTCTACACACACACACACACCCAAGA
>APFE030847033.1:44194-78567 GCA_000404065.3 Pinus taeda
CCTAAGGTAAGATCGAAAAACACTTGGTTTCTCATAGGATAATGTATGTTTAGAGAAGGATTGCTCTTACTTGTTCTGTTTGTCACTAGAGAGTCTTAGACTCCTAGGGAGGTTAGTTTTGTCAGCAAAAATAACTCTTTTCGCATGACAGAGACGTAGACGTCGCCTGATCAAATTTGAGATAGCTGATCAGTTTCTCATTGAATGGTTTACCAAATTATTCGTAGCCCTAATTGCTGGCGATATAGCTATGGGTGGATGCATCATTGAAGAGAAAGCCATCGCTCGTGCCCAGTACTTGGATCTAGTTTACTCTTAGTCTGATACTTTATACAAGTTGTTACCCAATGCTCCATGGCCATCATCCGATACCGCAACATCAAAGTCACCAGTTGTTCCTCCCATTGATGGAGTTATTAGTTCAGTATCCTAGACCCCTGCTAAAACTTCTTCCAAACAGAAGTTGGTCTCGAATGCTGCTCCTAATAGTTCATCTCAGAATCCACCTAGCCCTGGTAAAACCTCAGAGGTCCACGCTGTCCAGTCTACCGCAATGGAAAAATCCTCAAAAGGAAAGAAGAAAGGCAAATGAAAAGCTAAAGCTGATGCCTCAAAACAGGGTCCTCCCAAATCATCTGTTGGCAAATCTTCGCAACGGAAACCCAAGTATCCCTACCTCATTTGTGAGGAGGATCACTACATTGAGGATTGTCCTTGACGATCTGAAGTTAGTCGCCTGCTCAAAGGGACCCTTACTGTCCTTACAGAGCCGTTTTCGTCTCAGCAAACCCAAATGGTGGAAAAACCTTGATCTGCTTCCTATGGATCTCAAGTGTTCATAATGAGCAAGCCTATTAATGTGGCTAATAGATTGAAAGATTATCAAAATCTAGCTTCGATAGCGGGGAAAAAAAGAAGCTGCACCTTCTTCTTCTTCTACTCCGAGTTCTGGCCCTCTGCAAATCAAGTGCCCTAACCCTGATTCCACTACGCGGCCACCCTCTCAAGGTGTGCTGCGGAAATCCTTGTATAATCCCAATGCCCGAGCTGCTCAACACTATAATATTGTTGAGGATTTGGCTCAAGCGCCATTAGCCATGTCAGCTCTTGAGGTATTCCAAAGCTGCCCATCGCAATGGAAATCTTTGCTATCAACTATCGGGGGCATCGATCCCATCGATTCTAATTTGATATGTTTCAATCTGGAGAACCATGTTGCACAAATCCCTCACCAGATTGCCTTTCTTATTCAAGTAATCATTAATGAGAAGACCATCCACCACACTGTCATTGATGAAGGTGCTTCTACCTGCATCATGTCAACTGCATGTTGGAAGGCTATTGGTTCCCCTCCACTAAACCAGTCTCCAAACACTTTGGAAGTTTTCGATGGGTGCGATTCGTGACCCTTAGTTGTCTTACCTAACCTTTCCATCACCCCGGAAGGCAAGACAGTGCAAGTTGAAGTAGAGATTGTTGGCGCCAATCTCAATTATAATCTTCTACTCGGCCAAAGTTGGACTCATTCCATGCACGCTGTGGCCCCCTCTTTGTTTCGCATGATCCATTTTCCCCATGAAGGGAAGATTGTCACCATCGATCAACTGTCTTTATTTGCCTCTTCCTCCTCGGATGGCAATGTTCCATACGTCAAGCACTCTGGTGCTCCATATAAGAGTGTGGGGGTGGGTCTCTTCAAAGATTCCACTTTAATGGGAACTTTTCGACTCCCACCTCCTCATGTTGCCTCTGTCAACATGGCCTAGGTCAAATTTTATCCCTGGGTCACACCTGCACCAGATCTTGTTGATAATTGGGGCGAGGTTATGCATCTTACTCCCGCCGAAGTCAATTAAGTGAAAATTGTTTCGGCTTCGGACTCTGCATCCTTTTTTTCTCATATGTCAAAGACCTCTCTCGATTTGTATTCTCAATCCCCCTGGCTTGGAACTTTGGAATCATCCGATCCCTTAGCTGAGACCTTCCTCGCTGATGAAGGTATCATGGAAATCATGTCTCTCGAGGAGCCACCATGGATCGATACTCATCATTGCTCCTCATTCCTGCCTCGCCCGATGGTCATCTCTACCACTTTTGAAGAGTCCTCTTCTCCATTTCTGCCACCGACTATTACTCATAAAGTATGTTCGGATGGAAATTTGGGTAATATTACCCAAATGATGCCGATTGACATGTCTGTCAAACTCAGTGTCATTGAACATGTTCATATTGGGGTATCTTGTTCTTCGAATGAGATCAAGACATATACTCGTCTATTTCAAGAATTATGTGATGTGTTTGCATGGTCTTATGAAGAAATGCCTGGCATCGATCCTAGCATTGTGGTGCATGAAATACCAACGTATCCACACGCAAAGCCCATTTACTAACGGCTTCACCCGATGCACCCTAGGAACGCTGCTTTTATTAAGGGTGAATTCGAAAGCTTCTCAAAGGCGGGTTCATTTATCCCATCCCCCTTACAGACTAGGTGTCCAATATCGTCCCAGTGACTAAAAAATAAGGCACGATCTGCGTTTGCGTGGATTATCGAGATCTTAATCGTGCCTATCCTAAAGACAACTATCATACTCCCTTCATTGATCAAATCATTGATGAATGTGCCGGGAGTGAGATATTTTCCTTTATGGACGGTTTCTCTGGTTATAACCAGATTAATGTCTCACCGAACGACCAAGAAAAGACAAACTTTATCTGCCGATGGGGTACGTTCATGTACAAGAAGCTCCCTTTTAGCCTAAAAAATGCTGGAGCCACATTTCAACAGACAATGTCCTACATGTTTCTTGATATTCGCAACATTGTCTAACCTTACTTGGATGACCTTCTTGCCCATTCTCATAAGTGCCAAGATCACCCAAACCATCTTCAATAGATTTTTCTATGCTATAGACACTATAACATTCAGTTAAATCCACACAAATGTGTTTTCTGTGTGGAATCAGGATGACTCCTCGGCTTCATTGTTTCCAAGGATGATATTTGCCTGGATCCGCTAAAAGTCAAGGCCATTGCAAATTTACCCCCTCCATATTCACTGTAACAACTCCAGAGCCTACAAGGAAAGGCCAAATTTCTCCATCGTTTCATACCCAACTATTCCGGGCTAGCCATAGGATTTACCCGGTTACTCAAACAATGAACGCCCTTTGCATGGGATGAGATGGCCCAAAGATATTTTGATGATCTTAAGGCCATCCTCATAAATGCTCCTCTGTTGCATTCGTCAGACTATTATCGAGATTACTTCCTTTACCTTGTCGCGGTCCCTAGCACCATTGCTATGGTTTTGGTCCAAGACAACGACGAAGGCAATGAACATGTGATCTACTACCTTATTCAAAATCTCCTCGACACTAAAACAAGTTATGCACATGTCGAGAAGTCGGCTTTAGTTGTCGTTCAGGTTGTTCAACACTTTCAGCACTATATCCTTTTATGTACGACTACAGTGATTTCTGAATGCAACCCTATGACCTATATCCTGACTCGTTAGTTGCTGGGGGGCAAGTATTCTAAATGGATAGTTATCCTACAAGAATTCAATTTGGTCTTCACTACGGCAAAATCTAAGAAGTCACTTGTTTTTGTTGAATTGGTTTGTTCCCTTCCCTCCAAATTCCTCCCTACTGGTGCAGATGAATAGCTTCTAGGTGAGACCCTTTTCCTGATTAGCACCCTTGATCCATGGTACGGTGATATCATTGTGTATCTCCAAACGTCCACATTTCTATCTGCATTGACGAAAGATGATTGTCGAAGGATTCAACATCATTCCCAACCTTACTGTATTATTGGCAATACTTTATACCATGTCGGTGTCGATTTTGTTCTTCGCCCATGCCTCACGATCGAGGAAGCTGAAAGAGCTCTCAATGATTGCCACTCTAGGGCATGTGGTGGTCATATGTCTGGTTATGCTACAACTCAAAAAATCCTTCGCACTGGTTATTTATGGCCGTCCATCGTCAAACATTGCATTCTTGCTATCCGTAAGTGCCATGAATGCCAAATTTACCAATGCAAGATGCACTCCCCACCCTCTCACCTACACCCCGTCATTACCGTTGGTCCCTTTTCCAAATAGGGCATCAATTATATGACATGTAACCCTCGTTCGGCCGGGGGGCATGGCTATATTATCGTCGTTGTGGATTATTTCACCAAATGGGCCGAAGCGATGCCTACATACTCTGCAGATGGTAAGGTGGTGACTCAATTCCTCTTTAACCATGTTATTTCAAGGTTCGGCGTACCCCAAGCCATTGTCATAGACCATGGCTCCCACTTTAGAGATTACATGATGACATAATTGACATCTGCATTGGGCTTGCACCACGATGGCGCGACCCCATATTACCCTCAGGCCAACAACCAAGTTGAAGCCATGAACAAAGTTTTGGTCACCATGCTTCAATGTAGTATTAGGATGCACAAGTCAAATTGGCATCTCATGTTCTTTTTAGCCCTGTGGGCTTACCAAACTTCAACCAAAGACGCAAAACATCACCTCAAGAGGAACGTCTCTTATATTTAGAATGACTGGACAAGACTCACCATCTCGCTACCTTGGTCATCAAAGCATAAAAGAAACGGCTCAAATCCCATTTAGATTAGTTGTTCTCCCCTCACGCTTTCTCTGAGGTTGATTTGGTCCTATTATATGACCAAGATAATGATAAGCTAGGGGTAGGCAAGTTTGAACCTATGTGGCATGGGCCCTATATTGTAAAATGTATTTTGCAGAAAGGGGACTATGAGCTTATTGATTATGAAGGAAATCCTGTCGATAAGCCTCGGAACGGGCTTTACCTCAAAAATTACTATGTTTAGGTCATCTTGCATGGTTACTTATGTACATTAGTGTGTGATTCATTTTTGCACAACGTGGTTTTGTGTGATAGTTTTCAAACAACTTTCATGTTTACTATGCTTTTCTTGCTTTGCAGATGTCTACAACTCCTCACGTTGGTTTCGCTAATGGTGCTTGCCATAGTACCCGAAACCTATCATCCATGGCATGGGCTATCTATGACCCTAATGGTGAGTTGATTGACCTTCAAGGTATCTACCTAGGTCGCACAACCAACAACATTGTTGAATATAGTGCAGTCATCGAACAGTTGTCAGAAGCCATCGCTCTGGTCATTAGAGAATTGGTTGTCAACCCAGATTCACAGCTTGTTGTCCTTCAACTCAATGGGAAATATTCCATCAGGAACCCTCAAATATTACGAATGTATCTCTGTATCCATCTATTGTAAAGGCATTTTGATTATATTACATATCATCATATTCCTAGATGCATGAATACATTGACAGATGCATTAGCTAATTACGTGTTGGATAGACATTTATGAAACATGTAAAAGATAAGGCAAACCATTTGTACCATAATAGATAGGAAAATACAACATATATAGATGGTGATAATGTTTGATACATCAGAACCCCAAAAATAATATGTGTCTAAAATAACATCAGCGACTCACAGGCCTCATACATCTGTGGCATTCAGGCCTCAAAAAATATGTAAATGTTGGACCTAGGAACTTCTCAGCATGGTGGTCATGGCAGCACGAGACAACTCGTGCAACATGGCTCAGCAGTTGGCGGATCTGATCTGAGACTCCCACCGCGTGTCTCTGGTACCGACAGGGCATGTCTCCTATCCGAGCATACTCCGGGATACCATGAGTTAACCCCTCGAGGTTCCTTGTGATCTCCTCCTCGTTCTCGCTCCCTTCCTGATAAGGGGTGACAACATCAATAGGGTGGGGTACGCGCCTGGCTATTGGGGACATCCCGGCCGACCGCTTTGGTCCAACAACTACATAAATAAGAGAAATTTTATAAGCACGCATATACCAAAAACAATTAAAAATATCAAAATTAAAAATTTGATTTTTACCTTCGTCATTGAAGTCCTCTCCATTTGCTAAGGGCATATCTGGATCTCCACAGAAATCAATGTCGTTGTACGTCTAGTCCTCCACGACGATCTTTTGTCATCATATCCATGAGAAGAATGCAGATCGGTATGACATATACTGACCCCCAGTGATTCTGGGCATCAAACAACTCCAACGGGCAATCCGCGGATCGCGTGGCGCAGAAGGATCGACCTCAGTCAATTGATACTGGAACAGTGGCACTCGTTCCAGGAAAAAGGTCACAAGTACTGATCCGAAGCCAAATTGTTTCAGATTCTCTGCCTTGGACTTGGACAACTAGCGCTTGATGTTCATCTTCATGGCCTTTGCCCAGTTGAGGATCGTAGGAGCTGTGCAGTCAATAACATAAAGGAACTTTGACTTGTTAGTTTCATGTTCCGCCTGGGACCCCACCACTCTGTTGATAGTCAAAAGAAGCACCCTCAGTGTCAAATCCTGCACATTGGAAATCTCTATCTTCCCACTCTTGGATTTCAGGGCCTCATGGCAGTGTTCGGCAAGTAGGGAAGATATGCTTGCCTCGATCGGACGTGACCCATACAAGTTCACTGGGTCACCTCTGCGAGACAATCCAGTGATGAAGTAGATATCTGAAGTTTTCAACTCCAGCTCCTGGTCCCCAATGACAAAAATCTCTCGATTAATGTCCCAAAGGCTTATCAAGTATCAAAACAACTTGGGTTGGGCCCGCATCCCTCGTGCTAGGAAGAATTTGAGATGCTCGCAAACCCTCAAAGCCTCCAGGAAATTTGGATCATTCATTGCCTGGTGTTAAAATATTCATGTTCCCTTTCCTTCCAATCCACCATTTTCTATGATTTCTCTCCTGCAAAAGCCATTAATTTGAGTCAATAATTATCCTTGGCACATAAAATTCAAGTTTAAACGGTTAATTTTTGAAACAAAATGGTGTTTCCCTATCCACGGTGCCAATGCGCTTGTTTTAAAAATAGTTGCACTGATTGGTATGGATGGTCATGCAAATCACCCTCGACCGACCCGATCCCATGCCCAGAAATTTCACCGACTGAGGGCAAAAAACTTTTTCAAAATCTCCCTAAAAATCCAAAAAAAGGGCTAAAAACAGAAATGAATGGTATGAAAATGGAGCTCAGGGCTTCGAGTGTTACTTGGAACTGACAGCTCATCGATTGACCTCCCAGATCTCTTGCAATCTACTCCAGAACAACTAGGGAAAAAGTGGGTAAAAAGTTTCACTGCAAAGGTAAAATGGTAAATGGTAAAAATATATTTAATTTTCCCATTTTATTAATTTTTTCATGAAAATATTGGGTTTTGTAAATATTTTTGACCTATTTTTCCTCAAGGACTCGATAATACACTTTGCCTTACCTGTGCAGCAATAGGTGATGGATGTTCAACGATGATGATGAGTCACGTTTCAACTCTTTTCTCGACTCGTTAAACTCAAATGAAAAGATTGTCGAGTATTTTCCCCTTTTTGACTCGCTAAAGAGAATAAAAATGGGGGGTCCACTTTTAGCTCTTTTCCGACCCTTTAAAAGCGAAAAGATGGCTGAGCCCTTGTCATTTCAAACCTGTTAACGGATGTGAAACGTCATGCGCCCAGTATAAGTTTAAGCCTTTTTCAGGCTAGGAGGCACTATTTACAAAAAAGGTTTTCCTTCACTGAAATGGTCAAGCGGTTCTCTCAAGTATTGTTTTCTACCTTTTTGGGCTTGAGAGACACAAATGTACAAAAAGGGATGATGTGGAGTTTTCTTTTAAGTGTCTTTTTCAAACTCTCTAAACATGATAAAGATACCGAGTTACACCTTTGTCGGACTCGTTAAATTATTAAACAACATTGGATTTGTCATCATGATGAACATGAGCTTATCCTTCCTAGGGCTCGTTAAACTTATTAGGTTGGATTCATCCGAACGATGAACTTACAGTGCAAGCATATGCTATCCCCTTCAAGCTTGCGATTAAAAAATAATTGGGGTACTTGCCATAAATAGTCGTGTCAGCAGCTCCCTCTTCAACATGACACTCTTTGCTTTGTGTCGGGTTGGGACATCCTCCTTTGTATCATTGACCTTCCTGGGTTTGGGCCATTCATTTTTGACTTCCATTTGATCTCTGCCACATCATGATGACCACCGATCCCATGGATCCAAAAGCTGCCAAACTTCTAGTTGTGTCGCTGATATGTTCAAGAATTCCCTTTCTGCAGTTGCACTTACCCTTGATTCTCTATATCATCCAAAATCATTTTTCATCCTCTCATCTCGCGTCGATGATGTGGGATTCATTATGGCCCTCCTTCGACATGGTCGCTTTCTGTCGACTTCAACTCATTATCCGGGAAGTTGACTGAGAGACTCCCTTCCAATACCTTAGAGCTTGCATGCCCTAATGGAAAGTTCTTCGCACTTGATGACAAGTTCACATCATTGGCTTTCGATTGAGTGATTTCACTGGTGTTTGACTTTAGTTCCTCTATTCTCATTCCGTGGATTGTGCTGATAGTACCTTGAGGACTTGTTGTGCTATACAACACCACCCCCCCCCCCATTTCAAATTTTTAATCTTAGTCTAAAGATGCTAAATAAGAAATAGGTCCCCCTTTAGGATATAAAAGGCAATAAAACTTTTTGAGTTAAAATAGATTTTCTGTACCTTTCATATAAAAATTGCTTTATGAATGTTTGGAACCGCTCATCGCAAATCGCAATTACTTAAGACCAATGAACATCCATTTGAAAAATTGTGATGCGATCAAAGTCATCGTAAATTCCTCATCGCAAAGTTTTAAATTGAAATGATCCATTTATAAACATGCGTTGTGATATAACTATCGCATTTCACATATCGTTAATCCTAAGGAATAAGTTTTAGCATTTCATTGAAACCTTGCGAGGCGATATCACATATCTCCAATCCAAAGGAAAACATTGAAACCCACTCCATTGAAACTTTGCGATGCGATATAAATATCGTGATCGCATGTTGCATGTTGTGCTACCAATAGAAGAAAGTAATATATACTATGAAGACTCGCGATATAGTGTTAAATCAATTACAAAGGAAAAACATGATTTGCCAAGTTTGAAAAGGAACCAGCCAACTCTACGCGCTAGCTCATCACTCATTGCAATTGCAACAATACAAAGAATTCTTTCCAACATAGCGCTTGTAAATCCCGATTTACGATATGTGATGGCTCTACAAGTATTAAAATAATACAATCGCTAATCACAAAATCGCAGAGTTATGGCACCCGTTCTAAAAGGACCGTTGGAAAACTTGCGATGCAATATATATTAATTCGGCATTAGAGTTTCATGTCATGAGGATACGGTAAAGAATTAAGAGGCAATTATCGTTACAATCCTTTAAGGATTTCATCCTTTGTGACTATGTACAATATGAGATCTTTTGCATCTAATGCACATACACTGATTTAGTCTGTAGTTAGTTGTGTTGGCTTCTCTCAAAGTTTTTCGTCTATCACATTACTCTTTCTCATTTTGCAGTGTAAATCCAGAATCACGCAGTCAATCAAGATGTCTAAGAAAGATCGAAAGACAAAGGCTCCCATTACAGTGGAAGAAGGACAAGGAAAATTGGTGTTAATCTCAGATACTACCTGTCAAGGCTTTGGTAAGATCTCGTGGGAAGGCATATATGCTTTGCTTGAAAATGAGAATCTGAAGGATATAGAAGAAGAAGCAACAGCTGATGGAACTGATCAATTAGAAAACACACTCAAAGATTTGGCCAGCTCTCCTCCATTGAATAACAACCCATGCAAAGTTTTTACCATATAATGATGTGGTAAGATGGGTAATCGAGAGCATTAACATAACGGACAAAGTTCTCTTCAGAGCTGATGGAAGGATGTTTGGATCCTTCAAACCTGAAGATGTCAAGATAATGTATCACTTGCCGGTTCCCCAGCGACACTACAACAAATCATTCCTAGAAGCTTCTGCCAAGGAGAATCAGATTGAATCAGATGCTATCAAGCAATGAAGACACTTTCCTAACAAGCACAAACATGAATCATCCGATATGTATTATGTGGACTCCCTAGTGTCTCCATATTGTTATGTTGCTGCTATGATGTGTAGACTCTTTGGAAGCCCTGATTCTGCTAGATTTTCTATTGAAATGGTTCCATCGATAGAAGCAGCAATAAACTCCTTTATGATGGATTGGGTAACTATCCTATCGGATAAAATGGCTAGTCAAATACTGGATTATAGAAAGAATAGATTTATCACTACCCGAGTTGTGCCCCCATTCTATATAAGCGCTTACATAGTTGACACAATTTGTTTCAATTCCGACTTTCCCATCTTAGGTTGGAAATGGACTGTTCAAGATCCAACCCCTATTCATATTTACCATAAATAATTATGGAAGTCCGAATACAAGAATCATTTATATAGAATTTTCCATGGTTTCATCCTACCCGTCCATCAAGCTATCTTTAATAAACCCGCTCCTCGGCTGTCTGATGAGGCTAGCATCTATTTAACCTCAATTGACAGTTGGTTCGGGGAAGAGAGGTTCACCTATGTTAGGGTTTTTGGCAGCATTATAGATCCTCATTTCCTTCCACTTTACATTCCAGATAAGCTATTAGCTAGGGAAGTAGCCTACCAGATAGTAGAAAAAGGGATGTCTAGAAATATTAAAGACTCCAAGAAATAGTTGTGGCCCGCCTTTCCTCTTCACTGCGACACCTGCTCATTGCATGATTTTAAACATGCCGAGAAAGAAGCAAACAAGACAAAGGATCTGAGTCTAGCTATTATCCCTAAAAGACAATATGACCCAAATAAGGTTGGTTTCAGTTTCACCACTCAGATGAAAGTTAATAAATTCCTGCATGAGGAAGATGAGTTTGATGACTTATTTGCTTCAGCAGAGTTATTCTCAACAATAAGTCATCTAGAAAAATTCAAATTGGGTGCTAAGAAAATGGAAAAATTCATTGAATATAGGACACAAAAGTTACTGACAATACCTTTGGATTTATTAAATACTACACCAATCATTTAGCAAGCAGAGCACAATAGAGAGTAGATTATAGAAAAGATTTCCGGAAAAGTTGAAACAAGTGATAAGGCCAGTGAACAACTAAACACTGATGTTCACATTGATCCCATATTGATTAAAGAATGGGAGAAATTTGATCAACATGTCAAAAGTTAGAATGATCCTCAAAACAATATCACATCAGCGCCTCTCGGAACACAAGGCCCATTATTCCTGATATCGTTATTGAAGAGACACCCAACAAAGACACAGCTCAAAAAGAGATAGAAATAATCCTTGAAAATCATTCAGGAGATATTACATTGAACATTGAGGAAATTCCACCCTTGGATGTGTTTTACAGCCCAAAACACAGGGCTGTAGTCAAGAGGTAGAGAAAAAAGAGGAAAATAGACCAAACATCATCCACAGCTCCTCAATTTGAATTTATGAATGTCATATGGAAAGATTCAGAGGTCAATCCTTATGAGGATTTGACCAATTTATCTCAATTTGCAGGGGCATACACAAAAACTACAATTGATAAAGCAACTGAGGTTAATCAATTGATCAAAGAAAAGGATCAAAAGATTAATCAGCTTGAAGAACAGTTAATGGTAGAGAAACATAAGAGTGAGCAGCTTGAAGAACAATTAAACCTGGAAAAATAGAAAATTGACCAGCAGGCCATTCAAAGACAACATTAGTTGTCTCAAGAGCTCGAGCAGCTTAAATTGACATTTCAACAAGAGATTAAATCTAAGGAAGAGAAAATCACATAGTTACAACTCTCTATGGAACAATTCAAAGATTATCCCAAGGTTGAAGAGTTTAAGAAGGAAGCCTTAGAGGCAAATAAGGCTTTATCTCAAAAGTTGAATATACTCTGCCAGAAAATATCTCTTATTGAACCATTATGCATCACAACGACATCACTGATTAACCAAGTAGTTAATACCAGGTTATAATTTGAAGATGCGGATGATAAAGTCACAGATTATCTCTCTTGGCAAAGCACAAAAAATGGAAGAGCTACTAAATTACCTAAAATTGAAGAGTCTCATAAAGAGATATTGTTTTGAGAATGGGAAACACAGTTGATAAAAGCAGAAAGAGTTACCTTGAGGGCCAGGGCTATAATGAATAATGTTATTGAGCTGGTGAATGATAACTTATATGGTGCCAAATAAATTTCTGATTGTTCCCCAGGAAATCTTCCAAAGGCGAAAGTTTTAGAGAAGCAATGGAAGCAAGATTTGGACATCAAGGAGGAACAACTCAACGGAGTACAAAGTCTTAACTGGGATGCGCATTGGTCCTTTGTGGTCAAGCCACACAGCCAAGAGATGATTATCAAGTGCCTTGTTGATGTCGTTGATCGCATGATGCCCGAGCTCTCAGATGCCACATACACAAGACAATTACACTCCAGGACGGGTCATCCTCCGGAAAGCCAAACCATGCTCTCGATTTGTCGGTTGAAGATACAAGAGAAAAAATAGATGTGATGAATCTCTTCAAAGGTTATCGCAATTCTATTTTTGAAATCCAAATCCCATATTTTGATGGAGGCAGTTCCAACAACTCTCAACAATTTTTATGGACAGTTTGTTTTTTAATTTTACTATAAAGACCCTTTCATGTCATTTTAGAAAGGGTCCTCAATTTGTATAAAACTAGACTTGAGAAGTTTGCACTTCTGCACTTCTTAATTTATTTTTTATAAGCTGTGGATCGAGGTTCAAACTTGTTGTGAAAGAGCTTCATAAAGACTTGCATTTTTGTATCTTCTTGGAGTTTTCAGAATAATAAGATTGAACCATATTGTTACTTGCATAACGAGACCCAAATGCATATGGTACTTCTATCATTGTTATTTTTGTCTTATTTTATGTAATTAGCATTCCATTGATTTGCTATTGTTGATATATTCTCATGTTTCAAACAACTCTGTATTATTTCGATTTTGAATGATCTAGAATTGTTATATTGTATACATATGTCAACGATAAATATTAGTATGTTATGCGATATGTTTTCACATTACTTTGTTTAATTTCTTATTCAAAGTAATAATCATTTAAATACATCTTTCTGTAGATAAGTGAATAATCTATATTATCATTTTTCTGCTAGGAATCATCAATAATCGCATTATTATGAGATCACCCGGGTTATATAGATATATCTGTATATTTTAGAGCTTATAGATGAAACCACCTATCATCTTTTTTATACATTTAAAACACCCATTCATCATATCATACATTATTGGGAAACTGGTCCCATAATATCCAGTCGGAGCCACCATACCAAATGGAGAAGGAGTTGCACTAAGGTCTGGACCGGGCGGTTATCCCCCAATGTTGGTGCTATGATTTTAGAGGCATCAACAGGACCATTGTAATTATTGGTGGTTTCTCTCGCGCTTGTTAACAGTTTACATCATTGATTGGTAATCAAGCGACTTTCTAGCATGTTCGACGTCAACACATATATTCGCATGCTAGGATTTGTACTTTGATCGGGTCGTATTGGATCACAAGACCCTGGGCTGAGATCACACAAGTCCAGGTTGCGAAGTGGTGTGACATGATTGTGATGATATGCATGTCTCTTTTAGATGGCTGGTTGCAACCAAACCATGAGTTTTCATATCTGATCCTTCTTATTATTGGATGGCTGTGACCATACCTTGGTTTCATTATGATGCTCTTTGACAGATGAATGCACCCATACTTGGATCTATTTACATGATCATTCTATGGATGGATGCATCCATGCGACGATTCATGTATCATTTGACAGAGATCTTAGTTTATGTATATGTATCTATACTTGCTTGCAGGTTTTCCAACGGCAGACCAGTCCCCCACACTGATTTATAAAGCATTTCATCCCTCACACCAACTCGACCTCACTTTAGGGGGCATCTGTTACACAAAATTTTGTCACTTTCCATGTACTCCCTGTTCCTTGATCCTGGAGGACCTCTACAGTGAACCCCACATGCTTTGCCTTCATGGAGAAACTCCCATTATGTCCCTCTTCATGAGTAGATCATTTCCCTTTTGCACCATTTCCCCTGAAACTTCTGTTTTTCCCAGTTTACAAGACCATCACTAATGGCCTTTGCCTCCCTTGCGCCGATGTGCAAATATTAGCACTACTCCTCGCACCGACTAGAGCGATTGAGCTGTGTTTCAGTCGTACCGGTCCTATTATGGAAAGTTTTTAAAATTAGAGCCTAAGCTTCCAGCTCTAGAAGCTCCATAACGAAAGCCTGGTAAATGATTTGGCCAGATGGGGTCGAGGATGATAGTTTGGGCTCCTTTCCCCTATAATGATGGAACCACCTCAAGGGATAAGTCCTTCTCCCATAAGAAGAGGATCGATCACCCATCCATATTTCCTATATAAACCTCCCTTCTTCCTAAGCACAAATTAGTGTGAATGTTATAGTCATAGTTGATAGTTTTGGTAGAGTTATTGTTGAGTGTTGATACTATTTTGGAGTAGACAAGCAAGCTATTACTAGTTGTAGCTACCTAGTTGTGTGAGGGAGAAGTATGTTTTGGTTTGGAGTGAAGCCCAAAGGGAAGAGCCTTTAAACTATTGTTGTTTGAAGCCATCATGGAATGCTAGCAGAAGTGTGTGGGAACCCGGTCTTGTCAGAGGAAGACTACATAGTCAAGATGAATGGTTGTAATATCTCTTTGATATTAATATATGCAACTATCGATTGATTTCCTACATGTTTTGTAATATTACATATCCATGTCTTAATGCTTCTTGACTCGTTAAGTAGGTTGAATTGCAATTTGTCTATTATTATGTTTGTGTGTTGTTGTTGTTTACTTGTTTCAGGAACTTGACGAAGGAAGTGAGAAATTGCTAGAGCAAGCAAGTGAAGACTTCATCAAACATGATAAGCAACCAAGAGGAAGGCCCTCTTGATTGATTCTAACCTAAGGAAATATTCCATAGAATGTATCTGTTGTGGCTAGACCCATTATCAGGCTAGAGGAATTCGTTCATGTCTGCACTTATAATTTTACTTCACCACAGTACTTACCAATTGTTCCTACCTAAAAGAGCTACACTTGAGAGACAATAAACTAGCTGGTGTCTTACCCCTTGCCATAGGGAAACTTTCTACTAATTTGTCTTACTTGATATTAGCAAAGAACTTGATAGAAGGAAACATCCCTCCAGATATAAGAAATATTAGTATCCTAACCTATGTAATGATCCTTAATAGGAATACAAGTGATAACAAGCAAATAATACATGCAACAAATTACAAAAACGAAATATTCAGCAAACACCCATATAAAATTTGCAAATGGAGAACCTCTGAGCCATTGTATTATATTTATGCAAGTGAAATACAATAGATGATGGAATGGTGCACCTGGTCTTGTCTAAAAGGATAAGTAGGACAAAAACTAGGTAGGAAAATGGTTGAGCTGAAGGTTGCCCAACTGCTGCACCAATCTGCACTGCGTTGCTTAGAAACTACAACTTTGTTGAAGTTCGAATGGATGGAAGGTGCACTGAAACTACCCAAAAATTTATATGCTTTTAACCTCAGACTACTTTGCCAAAACCCACAAAAACCCAGAAATGGTTTGGCCTGATTTTGACTTCCCAAAATCAACCCCCAAAGGCACTATTTAAACCCCAACAATTCTACACTGTCTCCTGCAAAGATATGACTTAAAACCGCACCTCCAATGCTAAAAAAATTATGAAACTTTATATTTGGGATCCCTGTCAAAAACCCAGAAACGATTTTGGCTTGTTTAGACTTCTGATCTTCGACACCCTTGGAGCGTCACCTCAGCTCTAGCTGCCAATTTTGACTTGCTGGAAACTGCTTGTAAATCCACCTGAAAACTTCTCCAAAATGCTGAGTTCACTTGTGCTATCCAATCCGTGACTCCCCATATGATCTCTTGGCCCAACTTAGCTACTCACAAGTACCACAAAAATCTGTTGTGTCACCTTTACGTTGTCCCCCAGCCCTGCAGTTTGAATTGCTGGAATGATGGCTCAATTGGCTGTAAAACCTAGCAAGAACGTTGGTATAATGCTGCTACATGATCTCCCCAACTCCCATACAAGCAATCAGATCTTTGCTTGCCTCAATCTCCCTCTGCGTGTTTCCTGTCTCCCCAGAAATATGCACTCCTTACTCTGCGCTGGTTGGTGGTGCTATGTCATTTCTCTAGAACTCCTGAAATCCTTATAGAACTGCCTCTCTAGGGTGGGCATGGATGGTCCCCCAAAGTATAGGTTGAATCTCCCGTTTGAGAGATTTGTGGCTAAACAACCAGTTGACTCAACTAAACAACAAAGTGAACAGTCAAGTGATTTTGTTTGCAAGATGTATGAATGAATCCCAAAATGAGAGCTACCCCCTCCTTATAACTCCTTGGGCATCCCTTGCCTCACGCGTGCCCCTCCATCCACATTTTCCACTTTCCCTCCAAGCTATTCGAATGGGCCAATTCAAATTCCCATGTGGGTGGTCCCCACATTCCACTAGCAACCAAATTAAGTCGAATTGCCTCCTAAGTCCCTAAGTCGAAAATGATGGGTTCTCTTCCTTAGCCAAACTTGAGCAAAATTGTGTAGCATCACCCTGTTACAAATGTGTTTGAGAAGGGACATGACAATCCGCCCCTCCCAAATGTTTCTTTCCCTCAAGCAATCTCAAAACTGGGTGCTCCAATATGTGCTCACCCTCCCAGGTGGCATCTTCATCTGGCAAGTTCTTCCAATGCTCCAAAAATCGCTTGTCCTCAAGCAATGCCTGAACGAGCATCCTCTCTAACTATTGCTCCCAACTGTCACTGTAACATGTGCCAGGGTCCCAGAAGTGCTAGTGAATCATCCCTGACCTCAACGCTGTCCTGATATGAAAGAAACCTTCAATAGCAGGTGTTATCACTCTGATATTTCTTTTGAAGTTAATGAAGGAAGAAAAGTCAAAGGTAACCACAAACCACTTTTGGAGATCAGGACCTAGCCTTCCTGATGCTCAGAGAGGGCTCTCTCTTTATAATTTACCTTTATTTTAGTTAAGAGATGATTTTAGGCTAGTTATTGTTTGCACTTGGGTTTTGGTTTGAATTTTGGGTGGTGGGATCACTTTATTTAGATGAACAAAGGTTTGTGTTTGCCATTGGGCTATGGAGTTGAATGTTAGACAAACAAGACTGGATTCAATTCTAAAAACAGTGTCTACAGGGCAAGATAGATGAGTTACTGCAGATCTCAAAGGCTAAATGGTGAAATGGTTTCAAATCGGATCCAGGGAGCAATAAGGGTTCCCTAGGTCGGACTCTGGAAGGAATGAAAGAAGTCAACCGAGATGGGAGAGCAATTAAGGGTTCTCAAATCTGGATATCAGAGAAAAACATGTAAATGACTAACTGTGCAAAACAAAGTGTACTTAAAATTTTTTTAAGTGATATCTCCAGTTAATTCATTCAAATTTAGAACACATTTAAGATTATGAAAAACATAAGAAGGTAACAATATCAAACAAAGAAGATACTTTACTGCATATAGCTCATCTCATGAATCCTATACCGAAATGCTTTTATTACATGCTCCAGTCTGTTGACTTGAAAGTGGTACAATAACCCTTAGGTTTTAAGATCAAAATAACTCTACAAATGTAAAAAAATCCACCATAACACTTCGAATTATGAAGTATTTATACAAAAGGAATTTACAAAATATCTCAAACTGCATTGAGAACTAATCTAGGAAAAAGAAATATCCTCATGCAAGAAGATAGAGACAACTATTGAATTGTTGCTTGCTGTCCCTGTTATTTAGGTTCTGCTGGCCTTGATCTTTGTTATTTTGCCCTTTAATCTGCTTGGATGTTTGGTCTTCACGCTGGATGTTCTGTTTTACTTTAACCTTTCATACGATACTCTTTCATCTGATACACTTTAACTTTATTGACCTATCAATATCCTTTTACTGTGTTGTTTTACTTTTTACTGTACATTTATATTTTTACTGTGTATTTACTACAGTAAATCACTTAGTTTTTCCCATCTTTCCTCATTTGGTAATTGGATATTGAGCACTTTTCTGTATATTTCATCTGCCTCTGCATATTTGGAAAAAGTAGGCTTATTATTAAAAAAGTGTTTTACCTCATGCTGGACGTAAAACAAGTTTTCAAAAGTTTGATACAACACTTTTCCTATTGGTAAGCCTTTCATGGATGAAGTGATTACCTGTTCTTTGGCAACTTCCCTAATCTTCTTCTTATAATCATCATGTGTCATTAAGTTATCATTTATTACTAAGGGATTAGGTACTCCCTTTTCCTTCAAAAGTTCGAACTTAACCATGAACTTGTCAATGACTAGTTGCATGGTTTGACACTTATCCTCCAAGTTCAACATCAAATTCATCTTAGTGAGGACTTTTCTGACTTCCGAAATTGTACATTTCCTGTCAGGTATCTCAAGTTCTTATAGTTCATACTTATTCTTGGAGTTGAGGAAATGGATGATTCTTGTTCATTCCTCTGGCATATCTCCAAGTTCTTCCTTGACTTTCTGAATTCCTTCTGTAGCCTGCGTTATTAAGTCGATTTGTTCAAAAATAACTCAGATTGATGGCTAACTATCATTGACAGAGTCAATGATATTGGCACTCAGTTACTCTTTAGCCTTACCTATAGGTTCACCTAGTGTCAGTTCCTTTTCTAGGATTTTGATTCTTTCATTCATCCTTGTAGCCTTTTTCTGTTCTTCTTTATGCATGATCTGTGCAAGTCTGCAATCTGTCTCCAGGCTGGTGACTTTCTCCTTAAGTTTGTTCATCTCATTGGTTTGAATGGACATTTCTTCCATTGCTTTGACAAGCCTGTTTGCTTCATCACCTGTGGAGGTTGTGGCTGTTGATCTTGTCGCTGATGTAGTAGCCAGTAGTGTAGTGGCCATTAGAGCAGTGGGAGCTAAGGGTGCTACCAAAGTAGAAGGTAGAACTGTGTTCATTGTTGGAATGACAGTTGTAGGAGCATTATCAATACTAGCTTGTTTGAGTTGAATCAAGCTATCTAGCTCTCTTTCTATCTTCTTTAATTGGTCATTCAGCTGCAACACTAATTCCATCATTTCCTAATGATTGATCTACCTTTCTAGAACTTCTTTATCTATGGGTGTTGCAAATGAGGCAACTTGAGCTATTTCTTGAGGGTTGCTATGTCCTCATTCTTCTTTTTGATTAGTTTCTCTATGGCCTTAACATCACTTGGGTCATGGTCTAGTTCAATAACTAAATCCTCCAAGGAATTTATCCTGGTGTCTTTAGCCTGTGAAGAGACCCTCTCCAATTTGTATTGAGATGTCGCATTGTCTAATGAATCCTACAGCTTGTAAGTAGCCACGGCCTTTGCTGTGAGGGTGGACTAGATCATTTCTCCAGCCTGCTTGCGAAACTCTATATGATCAATTGGATGAACATCCCTGACCAAGACCTCAAAATTAGTTTTCTTGTAATCTGCTGAGGTCTTTGGTTGCTGTTCAGTGGGCTATAAAAATGAGACCTACATTTTTCCTTCTTTGATGTCAAAGGCTAACATCAATCTAGTTTTGTTTGGTTGTGTAAGCTTGAGGTACTTGGCATATGTTTCTACTTTTAATTTTTCATTCCTCATCTTTATCTCTTTAAATCTGTCTTTGATATCCTTTTCCTTGTTAGTTGGCCTGACATAGGAAGAGATCTCCATACTCTGCTATCTATCTATCATCTGTGTGTTGGAGGTTGATGGCTTCTGTGTTTCCTTTGATGTAGCCATTTCAACTATTTCTTTAGTTCTCCGCCCCATTGCATCAGTGTCAATTATTTTCTCTGATGCAATGTTTTCCTCCTGTTCAGAGACAGGATTCAACTTGGGCCTTTTGCTTGGCTCAAATAGCTCATCAGTAGTCTCCATAGCAGAGCTAGATGCCTCCTCCTTGCTCCTCTTAAGATTCTTTTCCTCATGTACTAGAGTCTGTATGATAGAAGGAATGTTCATTGGCCCTTGTAAATCCAGAACCTGCAGGAAAGAACTCAAGTCAAATTGATTTTCTAGATCAATTAGTGTGTTCTCCACATCCACAACAGTGTTATCCATATCAATCAAGGTGTTCTCCACCCACTCATCATGGTTAGAAAACTGTTCAATGTCAGGTCTTGGGTGGTGGATGTATGCTCCCAACTTGACCTTGAGTCTAAGCTTGTTGATGACCCCATGAGGGTCATAGTGCCACATGAAACTGTTTCTGAATTTCATTTGTTGAAGTAACCTGTTAGCCTCTAGTCCAACCTCTCTATTGTTGCAAATGAAAGGGCCCATTTGGTTTTTTACTTTGAACTAGGTTTTCTTCCTATAAGCTAGGAAGTGGACCTCATCAGAGTTGATGATTTGTCTGAAGTACTCAAGAGCAAATATCCTCATAGGGAGGTATTTGGGCAACTTATAGGGGGCTATCTCACAAGCATAAATTCTGATCTTAGTGTGGTTTTGGTACAAGTACCAATCTCCCACCTTGCTGTTCTTGGCCAATTACAGTACCCTTGATCTCTGGGTTGATTCTAGGCTGAGTCTTAGAAGTCAGCATGTTCATCACTGGGTACAAAAAAGAGTCTATGAAGTCTTTGTAGGTGAATGTTGTGGAAAAATTCTAGACCAAGGGTGTCCAATAGATGACTGATCTCTCCTTTCCCTTAGTGTCCAATTTCTGGATCCTCACAAGGAACTTGTCTATTTGGTAATACAAAAACATATAAAACAACACTGAAGAGTATTTGAAAACTCTTTCAGTGGGCAGTCTGGTGAATTGTTCATGCATTCTGTCTGCAATGAATTGAGCATAATCATACATAATGGCAAGAGGCTTTTCTGGAGTGAAAATGGATAGGAAGGCCATGATGACCTCATCCACATGCTCATATGATGTGTATCCTAGGGTGCATGAGACCATGGTGAATATGCGCCTTCTAGTCTCTGAAAAAATAGTGGAAGTATAGGGTGGAATGTCTGTAGGAGTATAGGCTTTCCTTAATGATGAAATTCTTGAAAATTTGTTTGATTTTGATTGGGTCTAGTGTGATGTACAGGTCCTAAATATTTCCAATGGACAGAGGGGTATGATTAGGGATAGGCTGGATTTGAAGCATCTGGTTGATTGAATTAGGTGTAATGGTAAATAATAACTCATGGCTTGGGGCAACAATAGCCCTTTGGCTAGGGATATAGCAGGCATGACAAAAATGTACAATGTCTGGGAATGGGTGAACTTTTGGGAATGTATACTTGGGAAAATTTGATTCCCAAATGTGGATGTCATCTACATGGTTTAGAAACCTATCCTTACTCTAGCAGTGGATTTTCAGAAGGTGGCCTGGAGTAGCAATGTCTTTAATTTGGAAATCCTTATCTGCTAGGGACAAATGTCAATGTCTAGGTGAGGGGTTGAGACTAGTCTGACATCTAGAGAGGTCTAGGCAACCATATTGAGGATAAAATGTGGGAATTAGGCTTGTACAACTTGTGGAAATGAAGCCTTGACAACTCTGGTACAAGGATAGGGTAATGGCAATTTGTAGGATATGGGTTTTGGTATTTGGGGGGAAATACTCTCAATTCAAGGAAAATTAATTAAATTAAATTACTTTAATGTTTGAATTTATTGTATACTTTTGAATTTGAGAGGGTTGTCTCTGGTTTGTTAAATACTTGGAGTTTGAGGTTCAGACCACAAATTGGTTTTGATGGCGGCTGCAGAGGGTTCTGTGGCTTCAGTTGCGCACTGGAGGGCTAAATTGGACTTTCAGAGTATGTTCGGGAGGCAATTAATGGTCAGAACTGGTTGCAGAAGCTCAGGGGGTGCAGGAAAGCTTAGGACGCTTTCGTAGAGCAAATGAGTGAAAAGGGTGAAACTAGGGGTCTGCGGGTTTTTAATTGGGAACAATTATAAATTGGCGCGAGATTAAATTGGTGAACAGTGAGCGGTTTTTTCTTTCGGAGGGGAGGTGGTTTCGGGGGCCATCACACTGCTTTTGAGCGATGGGTGGTATTTTCCCGAGGGCACGTGACTTAACGCGATGCTGCCACGTAACCCAAGGGGGCCTGAGCAATACCGCCCATATCACGTGCTCTCAGTCCGGTAAAGTTCGGGAGATGAATGGGCGCGATATGGGTGAGGGCCGTAGGATCTGGGGGTGCAAGATCCAACAGAAATTGCATGTCGGAGTTGCATGGCGGGAAATGGGGGTGGATATTAGTAGGGACCAGGGATTTAATTACAAGGGTTTTGTAATTATTTAATGGATAAGTCGAGATTTAACATAATGCTAGTTAAATAAAATGCATGGTTTATGGAATAGAACCGGGGTTAAACTGCAAAGGGGTTTATTTAACCGCACCAAGGGGATGGGTTAAAGGGGTTATAATGGGAAAAGTGAATTTGTAGGGTTAGATGGGTTTGGCAGAGGTTTAACTTTATAAAGCGGAGGGGGGAATAATAGTTAGGATAAGAGGTTTTAGTGGGTTTTTTGGGGTTTTTAGGAAAATTAATCAAGGGGAAAGGGGTTTCACACTAGGGAAAAAGAGTTCTTGGGTAGGGGAATGAGTTTGGAGGGTATTTTGCTAGGGAATTGTGTGAAACCAAGGGGTAAGAGTCGAAATGAAGGAAAAAGGAGTTGCATAAGAAATGAAAGGGGTAAAAGGGGAAATTAGTAAGTATGTAGTAAGGGGTGAAATGGAATGGGGGGAAATTAACCAAATGAACTTATGAGCATCCTTTTTCTTTCATAACTGCTCCTGCACACTGAAACACATGATTAAGCACGACAAATGTTCTTATGCTTCAATCAACTTTGTACTTTATACAACCTTTCTTCCACTTACCCTAACATTTTTTCTTCACTTTGTTGGGTGCATTTAAGCTAGTAAACCCTTTTCTTTGCTTTCTCTTTTGAAAAGTACATTATCTACTTCTAACCTTATATATTCCAATGGCTGAGATTAAGCTTATGAGCACATTTTATTTCTCTACCTATCTATTGATCTGCCAAGATTAAACAGTTTGGCCAGATCTTTATTCTCTAAAGCATGAAATAGTCAAGATTAAACAGTTTGACTGTCATGGGTTGTGGCATGTATGACAAGCTGCACACAACCATTATTTTAGACAGTAAAGTAAAGAGTAGTGGCACTTGGATTTGCACACTTTCATGATATGTTTTTGTTTGGGATTCATATTTTTTCACTTTTCTTATTCTTTTTGTCCTTTCATATTTCTTTTAGGACATACCCTCTTTACGTTTTTTAATTTTTTAATATGGAAAACATTTTCATAAAACCAAAGGTATGTACAATATTACAAGACTTAACCATAGTCAATTCAAAATTATGAATCCTATTATTATAGGACTCTAACAGTGGCTCCACATGGGGATGGCATTTCCTAGTGAAATGTCAAGAACTCTAAAGACCAGTAGCCTTTGAATTGTGATTGTAGTTACCTTGTGAACGGTCCTTCTGTGATTCCGCTTTATTGATAGTTATGATAGTGAATCCTTCAAAGCTCAGGGCCTTCTCGCCGGGCTTCAACTTCAAAGGATTACCATCCAATCCAATCTGCACTCTGCAATGTCAGTATAATGATGCAAAGTAAAGTGAACTATTATTAGTCAGTGGAAAAATAATGCTTCAGCATTCTACCATTAACAGGTCCTCTTGGTAGATCTGATCCATCTATCTCTCTCAAGAAAAAGGCATTGTTGCCCCTGTAACCATAAATGACATGAGGCACTTGCCACAAGAAATCAAATTCTCCATGCTTGCCTTTGTCTTCTCTTCTTGAATCCCACTTTAAGTCTTTATCTCCTATGTAAAAATCATCTTCTTTAGTATTTTTTTTTATCAAACACCTTCTTGATTTTGTCCTGGATTACCTATGATTTTACATATACTTCATCTATGGTCTACTGCAGGTGTATGGTCTGATTTATTCTTCTCTGAATATCATTTGGTTCCACCTGTAATTCCTGGATGATATTCATCACTGGCACTCCCAAAGATGATGGAAAAACTACATCCATCCCATATACTAACTGGTAGGGAGATGTGCTAATGGACTTCTTGGTAGTTAGTCTGTCTACCCATAAGGCATTGGCTAACTTTTTGTTCCATGTATTTTTATTATCTTCCAGTAATTTCTTAATGATATTGATCAAGATTTTATTAGATGATTCTGCAATTCCATTACCTTGAGGGTAATAGGTTGTGGAGTGGCCAAGGGTGATGTAGTATTTGTTACAGAAGTCTATCATTCTTTTGGATTTAAAGGCAACTACATTATCAGTAATGAGATTATGGGGACATCCAAATCTTGACAGGATATTATTCTCTAGAAAGGAGATAATGATAGTGTCCATGGCTTGTCTAGAAGGTATAGGTTCTATCCATTTGGTAAAATAGTCAGTGGCTGTCAGAATCCATTCGTGGTGAGCTGAGGAGGTTGGATGTATTTCTCCAATCAAGTCTAACCCCCATTGTTGAAATGGCATTTTAGTGGAAATTGGTTTAAGAGGCAAGGGTAAAAGTTTTCTCTTTCCCTCAAATATCTAGCATTTATGACAGGAGGTCACATGTTTCTTAACATCTGCAAACAAAGTGGGCCAGTAGAAACCAATCCTTAGGACTTTGCCAGCAGTAGTCTTCCAGTACAAGTGTCCTCCACAATCCCCTGCATGAAACTCTTGCATGATTTTATCAGCTTCATTTTTCAGTAAATAATTCAAAAGAATACCACTATTGTCTTTCCAAAACAATGCATTATCTATGATACAATACTTTAACGACTTCATCTTTAAAATTCTAGCTTTAGTTCTTCTTAAACTAGGAGGAGCTTGTAAATTTTGTAACACTAATATGATATCTGAATACCAGGGTGAATCAGTAAAAGGTTCACTGATCGGTGGAGTCACCATCTCTTCTTGATCATCAAGGGCACTAATGAAGTTTATATCAAGTGCCTGACAATTCGATTCATCCATGAGTTTGGCTAAACCTTAGCCTTTGATAAGCTTAGTTGGCTTTATCTCTATGTCATATTCTAATATTGTGGCAATCCATTTGCCTCGTTTCCCTTTAGGCCCATCTTGTGTCAAAATGTCCTTAACTACAAAATTTGGAACATAAGCAATAATGTGAGAATATTGAATGTATACTTGGAAGTTTTTGATAGCCATTACTAAAGCTAATGCTTGTTTTTCCATAATATTGTATTTGAGTGTGGCATCTCTTAAGGATTTACTAAAAAATGCAATTGGTTGTTCATATCCTTGGTTGTTCTTTTGCAGCAATACTGCTGTAATGGTGTGTTCTGAAGCAAAAGAAAAAATTATAAAATCCTTGTTAAAATTAGGACTTTTCATGACTAGAGTTTTGGATAAGGCTTCCTTGATGGCTTCAAAGGATTGTTTGGCCTCCACTGTCCATTTAAGTGTTGAGTCCTTTCTTAGCATGTTATTTGATTCTCTAATCAATTATGCTAGATTTGAAATGAATCTCATAAGAAATTTTATCTTGCCTAGAAATGACTGTAACTCTCTAATGTTTCTAGGATTGGTAATGGTCAAAATGGCCTCAATTCTAGCAGGATCTATTCTAATCCCATCTTTAGATATGATATGTCCCAACAATTTTCCCTCTTCCAAACCAAAGAGTGTCTTTTTGGGATTTAAAGAAATCCCAAATTTTCTAGATTTGATAAATACTCTTCTCAGGTGGTCTAGGTGTTCATTGTCAGATTTAGAGAAGACTATGATGTCATCTTGGTATACTACTAGGAAGTCATGGATCTCCTTGGCAAAGTCTATATCCATAGCTCTTTGAAATGCGACATCTGCATTCATTAATCCAAAATGCATCTTCAAATACATGAAGGTACCCCAAGGAGTAGTAAGTGCAATTTTTGCTTGGTCTTCTGGTTGAACTAAGATCTGGTTATACCTAGAGAATCCATCTAACAGTGAAATCCTAGATGAACCTACTACCCTCTGCAGGATATGGTCCATTTTTGGTAGAGGATAATTATCTTTTAGTGAGACCTTGTTTAAGTTTCTGAAATCTACACAAAGTCTAATTTCACCAGTCTTTTTCCTAGTAGTGACTAAGTTTGAAATCCAATCTAAGTATCTAATGGGGGCTATAATCTGGGCATCGAACATTCTTTTAACTTCTTTCTCAATAGACGACATAAGAACTGGGTTTATTCTCCTAATTTTTTGTTTGAAAGGTTTATGATATTCTTTTAGAGGTATTTTGTGTTGGATTATGTTGGTGTCATAAGATTTTAAGTCTTAATAACTCCAGGCAAATACATCCTAGAACTCTTTAAATAGATTGATGTATTTAACATTTTCCTCTGGACTTAAGGCTTTTGATATTTTATTGAGTTTTGGTTTATCCTCAGTTCCTATGTTAACCTCTTCTATGTCAGCCCTCAAAGGTTCCATTTTGGGTTTCCTAGCTACATCATTAGAGTCAAACAAATCTTCTAAAGGGACTAATCCCTTAGGCAATTTTTTTTTTAGATTAATAATTTCAGGATCATCATTCATCACTTCTTCAATCTCTACATTCTCTAAACTATATATTTCTACTCTAGTGAATTTAATTGGTTTAGCTATATCTAAAATATTTACATCTATGTTACATTCTATATTATTGTCTATTGTACAATCAATATCTATCTTACAATTCTAAAACTCACCTTCATTGTTCATGAAATCGTAAATCTGAGAATCCTGGGAGAAAATCCGCCAATACTTCAAGTTGTCTGGTATAATAGGCCTATGTCTGACTTCTGTCATGTACTGATGGTTGGGTTGAAATGGAAATTTAAAGGTACTAGAAAAAGTGGCTAGACTGTGGGCTTGCATGTTTTGCTTTCTAGGGATGGAAACTCTTTTGGCTCCAAGTTTCTTAACCAGTTGTAGCCCTAGATATAGGGCTTCATATTCAGCCATGTTATTGGTACACTTGAAGTTCAATCTGAAAGCATGTCCCTAAGCATGTTGTTCTCCATATTATGGATCCACACTCCTACACCAACCCCTAACCTATTGACAGATCCATCAAAGTCTAGATGCCATAGTGACTCATGAAAAGTATTCTCACTGTCAGTTGTTCTGTATTTCAAGTCTTGAGCTGTGATTTCCTTATTGTCATGTTCTGCATTGTACAAGATAAAAGAGTCCATATCTGAATGCATGGAGTATATGGGAAAGTTTTGAGGTTTTTCATCACTACTCACCATGTTGTATTTCATCAAGGTATCTCTATATAGTTTTCTTGGTTGGTCAAAAAAAGATATGGTGGCACAAGGCATATGTAACTACAAGGATCCCCGCAGTTTTGATTCCCATGAGCGAGATAATAGTATTCCATATTTGGGTGGGATGTCTGAAACTACTATGTCCACTAGAATACTCTTTGCAGGGCACTGGACAAGAGTTACACATAGGTCCTTGATCAAACAAAGGCATTTAACTTGGATAGAGTCAAAAGAAAACAAATCCTTTTATGGTCTGATAATCTCTAGGTTCAGTCCCTCCATGATTGCCTTTGGCATCAAATTATGGGATGCCCCTGAGTCTAACATAGCGTTATGAAATATTTTGTCATGAATGTTAAGCTATTGTAGAAAGGAGGAAATCCCCCTTGTTGATGAATACCATTGGCCTCAGGGCTAAACAATAATTCAAGCTGATCATCATTCAGGTTAACAACATCCTCTCCCTCTCCTATGTTTAAAGTTTCAGTTATCTGTGACCTATGGGATTCATTCTTTACTAGTTCAATCAAGGGAACTGCTATATTTTAATTTTGCTATTTCAGTTTTGATGTTGAAAGGGAGCTGAGCTTTGTTTGTTTGATTTAGATCTTCCTTAACATGTGCAGTTTGTGTGTTCTTATCCTCTTTCTCAGTACTAGGCATTTCAGTCTGTGTTTCTATTGTTTTGCCTTGATTTTTCTTATGTTGATTGTTTTCAGTAATTGTCGTTGTTTGAGTTTTAATGGAGGTTATATCTACAATTTTAGGGGTATAAGTCTCCGGTGTTCCCCTAGGGAGGATTTATAACACTTTGGTAACTGGAGCTTCTTTTATTATCTTAGTATGGGTCTGGATGGATCTTTTAATGGGAGTCTCATTGTTCTTTCTACTTCTTAAGCTATACTATTTGTGTACCTCATATATAGCTCTCTCACATCCCTGTTTTAAATCAAAGGATTCACCAGATTCTAACTGCAACTGCTGCAACATATATAACTCCTGTTCTTCTTGAGTAAGAAAAACAATGTCTTCATCTTTGGTTTCCAGTAAGTTTATCTAGGTATCATCCTCTCCTTCTTGGGTATGTGAATACTCAACATAGTTCTCTTGGAAGGGAGGCCTATTCTGTTGATCTGGTATAACGTTATTTCTAGCATTAGGATTCTTCCTAAAATTGGGTTTTTTTATTGGGGGTGGTTGTTGATTTTCCCATTAATTTTTCCTCTCCATGTATTCTAATCTATCCATTATTCTCTATAAATTCTTAGCTAAAATATATACCTTTCCATCTAAAGTGGAAGTTTCCTCTTTAAATACAACTTTCTTTTCATTTCTCATTCGGGCTTTCTTGGCTAATAGGTTGGCCTCTACACTAACAACATTTCTCTGCATTTGTTTTAGTGTTTTAGGGTTTCTTTCCCTTAACTGGTATGACATGTCAATGTTAAAACCATCAGGGAATTTAATTAATGCTAGGTCAGGTGGAGGCTTAATATTGGCCGGAATTGCATTGTAGATACTATTGAACCTAGTGCAATAGTCCTAAACTGACTCGTTAGGAGCTCTTCTAATGTTTTCATATTTAGAAAGTATTTTCAATGGGTTTTTCTTTCTCTCCCATCTATCAATGAGTAATCTATGAAAAATAGCTAAATTTGCAATATAATTGGCAGGAAAGTATTTGAACCATTTCTTGACATCCCCAGTTAAAGTTTGGGAAAACAACCTCATTTGGACATCTGCTTCATCTATCTCATGCAACTCAAAAATGTCAGACATCTTGTTTACATGTTGCTGGGTAGTGTACTGACCAGCAGTATCAAATAGGAAGATTTTACTCTGATAATTTGTGGGCATGGAATGGAGTTGTGGAGGTAAAACTAGAGGTGCATATCGGTTTCCCATAGTTGTGATTCTGGTTTGACTAGGCGGTAAAGTTGTGGTGCTTGAGGAAGGACCTGAACTGGATGGAGGTAAACTAGATGATGATGAGGATGGTTAATTAATAACTGGTTTAGGTGATTGGAGTGTGGTATATATAATTGGTGAGGTTGTGGTAAAAGAAGGGGTATTTACACTGAGTGAAGTTTGTGCAGAAACTTCAGGGGCAACAATGGTAAGGTAAGAATCACCTATATTACTTATCAATTTAGAGGCCCAAGCTTCTATCTTGTCAAAAGTCTTGACGACAAATTTATCTAAATTTGAATGAATAATCCTTTTTTATTCAATGAGTGGAACAAACTTAGGGTCTAAGACTATTTCATTGATTACATTCTCAGATTTACTTCTAAATAATGAGAGGTCAAATGAAAAATAAAAAGGGTTATCCTCTAAAGTTAACAACTCCTTAGGGAGTGAATTGACTATGACTAAACGGCTACTACTTGCATGAGTTTCTTCTGTTTTGGGTTTTCTTAGAATTATGTCTGGGTCATCAACTATAGTTGCAGGGTTTGGATCTGGGTTTTCCTTGGTATAGTGAATCTTCTTGGGAGCCAGAATTTTAACTTTTTTAACTACTTATTTTTCAAGATTAACTTTAGAAAATGACCTTAAGGGGCTTAAGATGAAATTTAAGGTTTCCTTAAAGTTTTATGAGACTGAGGATCAAAGTCCACAGTATGGTCGCCAGAAATGTTATCACTTTGATATTTCTTTTGAAGTTAATGAAGGAAGAAGAGTCCAGGGTCCCAGATGTGCCACTGAATCGTCCCTGACCTCAACACTGTCCTAATATGAAAGAAACCTTCAATACCAGGTGTTATCACTCTGATATTTATTTTGAAGTTAATGAAGGAAGAAAAGTTAAAGGTAACCACAAACCACTTTTAGATATCAGGACCTAGCCTTCCTGATGTTCAGAGAGGGCTCTCTCTTTATAATTTACCTTTATTTTAGTTAAGATGATTTTAGGCTAGTTATTGTTTGCACCTGGGTTTTGTTTTGGATTTTGGGTGGTGGATCACTTTATTTATATGAACAGAGGTTTGCTTTTAGCATTGGGCTATGTAGTCGAATGTCAGACAAACAAGACTGGATTCAATTCTAAAAACAATGTCTACAGGGCAAGATAGATGAGTTACTGTAGATCTCAAAGGCTAAATGGTGAAATGGTTTCAAATCGGATCCAGGGATAAATAAGGGTTCCCAAGGCTGGACTCTGGAAGGAATGAAAGAAGTCAACCGGGATGGGAGAGCAATTAAAGGTTCTCAAATCTGGGTATTAGAGAAAAACATGTAAATGACTAACTGTGCAAAATAGAGTGTACTTAAACAAATTCTGAGTCATATTTCCAATTAATTCATTCAAATTTAGAACACATTTAAGATTATGAAACACATAAGAAGGTAACAAAATCAAACAAAGAAGATACTTTACTACAAATAGCTCATCTCATGAATCCTGTATCGAAATGCTTTTAATACTTACTCCAGTCTGTTGACTTGAAAGTGGTACAATCACCCTTAGGTTTTAAGGTCAAATTAACTCTACAAATGTAAAATAATCTACCATAATACTTCGAATTATGAAGTATTTATACAAAATGAATTTACAAAATATCTCAAACTGCATTGAGAACTAATCTAGGGAAAATAAATATCTTCATGCAAGAAGATAGAGACAACTATTGAATTGTTGCTTACTGTCCCTGTTATTTAGGTTATGCTGGCCTTGCTCTTTGATCTTTTTCCCTTTAAGTTGCTTTGCTATTTGGTCTTCATGCTGGATGTTCTATTTTACTTTAAACTTTCATTCATACTCTTTCATCTTATACACTTTAACCTTGTTGACCTGTCAATATCCTTTTACTGTGATGTTTTACTTTTTACTGTACATTTATATTTTTACTGTGTATTTACTACAGTAAATCATTTAGTTTTTCCCATATTTCCTCATCTGGTAATTGGATATTGAGCATTTTTTTGTATATTTCATCTGCCTCTGTATATTTGGAAAAAGTAATCTTATTAATAAACAAGTGTTTTACCTCATGCTGGAGGTAAAACAAGTTTTCAAAAGTTTGATACAACACTTTGCTTGTTGGTAAGCCTTTCATGGATGAAGTGATTACCTGTTCTCTGGCCACTTCCCTGATCTTCTTATTATAATCCTCATGTGTCATTAACTTATCATTTATTACTAAGGGATTAGGTAATCCCTTTTCCTTCAAAATTTCGAACTTAACTATGAACCTGTTAACGACTAGTTGTATGGTTTGACACTTATCCTCCAAGTTCAACATCAAATTCATCTTAGTGAGGATATTTCTGACTTCTAAAATTGTACCTATCCTATCAGGTATCTCAAGTTCTTGCAGTTCATAATTATTCTTGGAGTTGAGGAAGTGGATGATTCTTGTTGTTTCCTCTGACATATCTCCAAGTTCTTCCTTGACTTTCTGAATGACTTCTGTAGCCTGCTTTATTAAGTCAATTTGTTCAAAAATAACCTAGATGGATGGCCAAATATCATTGACAAAGTCAATGATATTGGCCCACAGTTGCTCTTTATCCCTACTTATAGGTTTGCCTAGTGCCAATTCCTTTTATAGGCTTTTGATTCTTTCATTCATCCTTGTAGCCTTTTGCTATTCTTCTTTATGCATGATCTGTGCAAGTCTGCAATCTGTCTCCAGGCTGGTGACTTTGTTAGGTCCCTATAATATTAGTGATTCCCCCATTACTATTGTCGTTGTATGCCTTATTATTATCGTTGTGCCCCTATTGTCCCCATATTGTTATTATTGTGCCCCATAGAATCCATCTATTGTTATTTTTGTGTCTTTATATTATTATTGTTAGGTCAGCTTGGTTATATTGTGACCCCTTAGACTCCTATATATAGAAAGAAGATTTTGTCATTTGAATCATCTAAGAATTGTTTATTTGTGTAATGTAAAGGAGGTTGCCCCCTCGAAGAGGCTTATTTCTAAGGCGTTGATCTATCTTTTCTATCTTTTTGTGATCTGGTTTCATAACATTTGGTATCAGGGCTTTGGATTCTAGGGGTTCGCTACTCTAAACTTGTCATTGTGGAATTTTTGCTATAACTTTTTTTTATGTGACATTTCAGTAGCTACAAAAACACCCATTTGAGCCGAAATTGTTCTGAACTTCGGGTCTGAATTTCAGAGTTTGTCTCGCTATATTTGCAGAGATATGATCTAATGAAGTTAGAGTTTTTGCAGACTCCTGAATTACATTCCAAACAGGCGATTGGTGGAAAATCGCCATAACTTTTGTTTTGAGCATCATATTGAAATTTTGTAAGAAGATTAAGAAAGAGGATGGCTTGTAGTTTTCTGTATATCAGTTTCAGGTAGTAAGGTCAAAATAGTGACATGTGGCATGTCATACAAGTTCGCTCTATCAAACTAGTCTATAATCAAATCACCGTGGGAGATTTGGCATAAATCTTCCTTGGAGAATCCAATCTTGGTCAGAATTGTGAGGTTAGAAAGAAGACTCAAAGGGCTACTGCAGGACGAGATTTCAGATATTCAAGATCCGCAGTTACAGAGATACAACAAATTCAATATCGAGCTCTTACAAAGTGAAAAAAAAAAGGTCTGTAGTTTTTTTTTTTTTTTTTTTTTTTTTTTTTTTTAAAATGAGTGGTTGAGAATTATTTTAAGGAATTCAAAGGGAATAGTGAAGAATTATAGCATTAGTTAATGCCCAAAGAAGAAATGGAAACACCCTAGTAAGTAACCTGAAGCTCTAGCATGACTCATAAAAGAGGAAGAAATGCAACATGATATATCAAAATTACAAGACCACGTACAACAAATTTCACTCTCACTAAAGGTAAATGAAGCCAAGATGAATGGCGTGGAAGCTAATATGAATGGCATACAAGTTAAGATGAATGGTGTGGAAGCCAAGATGAATGGCATGGATGCTAAGATGGAAGCTATGATGAATGGCATGGATGCTAAGATGGAAGCTAAGATGAATGGCATGGACGCTAAGATGAATGGCATGGATGATAAGATGGAAGAATTGAAGATAAATTTGAATAAGTTGCTACAAGAAATGGTCAGTAATGGTGAAAGTGTAGTAAAGGAAACTCATGATGAGAACAAAATAAATGTTAATCATGATTTCATAGACTCTAATGTTGGATTGAAGACCCACCATGTTCCAAAAATCGATATGAGGAAGTTTGATGGCAATGATCTCGGAACATGGATACTACAGATGGAGCAATTTTTCGATCTCCATAATGTGCAAAGACACACAAAAGGTACGTATGGCAACTTTATATTTGGAACCAAATCAGTTTGTATGATATTGATGGCTTTGCTCTTGTAAACAAATTGTCACTTGGGCAATTTTTATGGAAGAAATGATAGCACATTTGAGGATACAAAAAGAAACACCTTTGAAAGCCAATTGATAAATCTCAAACAGAAGTGTTCAATGATGGAGCACATTGAGGACTTCCAAAAATTGAACATAAGGGTAAAAGATATTCTAGAGGAGAATAAGATTGATGCGTTCATAGCGACTTTAAAGGATAATATCCAACATGAGGTTTTCCTTTGGGAACTTGATTCATTGGAGAAGACATTCAAGTTAGCAAGAAAAATGGAAAGAAAAATTATGGCAACCAAGAAGCCTACCACTCACAACGATAAATATGGAAGTGTTGTGGCCCCTAGCCTTCCACAACCTACAAGGTTGACACCACAACAGTTGGAAGAAAAAAGAGCACAAGGGCTTTGTTACAGTTGTGATAGCAAATACACTAAAGGTCATAAGTGTGTTGAGAAGAAATTATTCTACATAGATTGTAAAGAGGAGGAAGAAAAGGAACAAGAATTGTCAAAATAAGAGGATATAGTCCGGGAACAAACCCTAGATAAAGAAGAAATAAATCTGCAATATCTTGTAATGCATTGGATGGAATTACCACTCCTCAAACTATCAAGATAGAAGGACATATCAAGAAGAAAAAGGTAATAGTGTTGATTGATTCGGGAAGTACCCATAATTTTATTCATTG
>APFE030847033.1:78587-102662 GCA_000404065.3 Pinus taeda
ACATGTTGACAGGGTGCTTAAACTATTGGAGGAGAAACAATTATATGCAAAAAGCTCCAAATGTTTCTTTGGAGTACATGAGGTGGAATATCTGGGTCATATTGTATCTCATGAAGGTGTTAAGGTAGACCCTAGCAAAATTAAATCCATTATGGACTAGAAAATCCCCATATCCATAAAGCATCTGTGAGGATTTCTTGGGTTGACAGGGTATTATCGCAAGTTTGTTAAGAATTATGGGAGAATAGAAGCACCTCTAACAACATTATTGAAGAAATATTTACTTGTCATGGACTCCAGAAGCAACAAAGGCCTTCGAACATCTTAAAGAGGCAACGTGCCAAGCACCGGTCTTAGCTACGCCGGACTTCACAAAAACCTTTATTGTGGAACGTGATGCTTCAAGAAATGGAATTGGTGCTGTTTTAATGCAAGATGAAAGGCCCATTTCTTTCGAATAACAGACTTTCTCCTTAAGTTTGTTCATCTCATTGGTATGAATGGACATTTCTTCCATTGCTTTGACTAACATGTTTGCTTCATCACCTGTGGAGGCCGTTCTTGTTGATCTTGTTGCTGATGTAGTAGCTGGTAGTGCAGTGGCCATTGGAGCAGTGGGAGCTAAGGATGATGCCAAAGTAGAAGGTACAGTTGTGGTCACTGTTGGAATGACAGTTGCATGGGCATTATCAATACTAGCTTGTTTGAGCTGAATCAATCTATCTAACTCTTTTTCCATATCCTTTAACTAGTCATTCAGCTGCAACACTAAGTCCATCATTTCCTCATGATTGGTTTGGCTTTCTAGAACTTCCTTTGTTTGTGGGTGCTGCAAATGAGGTAACTTGAGCTGTTTCTTGAGGGTTGCTATGTCCTCATTCTTCTTTCTGATTAGTTTCTCTGTGGCCTTAACATCACTTGGGTCATGGCCCAGTTCAATAACCAAGTCCTCCAAGGACTTTATACTGGTGTCTTTAGCATGTGAAGAGGCCCTCTCCAATTTGTATTGAGTTGTCACATTGTCCAATGAATCCTGTAGATTGTAAGCAGCCATGGCCTTTGCTGTGAGCATGGAGTAGATCATTTATCCAGCCTGCTTGTGAAACTCTATCTGATCAATGGGATGAACATCCCTGGCCAAGACCTCAAAATTAGTTTTCTTGTAATCTGTTGAGGTCTTTGGTTGTTGTACAGTGGGCTGCAAAAATAAGACCTGCATTTTTCCTTCTTTGATGTCAAAGGCTGACATCAGTTTGGTCTAGTTTGGTGGTGTAAGCTTGAGGTACTTGGCATATGTTTCTACTTTCAATTTTTCATTCCTCATATTTTTCTCTTTAAATCTGTCTTTTATATCCTTTTCCTTGTCAGCTAGCCTGACATAGGAAGAGATCTCCATACTTTTCTGTCTATCTATCATGTGTGTGTTGGAGGTTGATGGCTGTTGTGTTTTCTCTAATGCAACTGTTTCAGTTGTTTCTTTAGTTCTCTACCCCATTGCATTACTGTCAATTATTTCCTCTGATGCAATATTTTCCTCCTATTCAGAGATAGGATTCGACTTGGGCCTTTTGCTTGGCTCAAACAGCTCATCAGTAGTCTCCATAGCAGAGCTAGATGCCTCCTCCCTTCTCCTCTTAGGATTCTTCTCCTCATTTACTGGAGTCTGTATGACAGGAGGAATGTTCATTGGCCCTTGTAAATCTAGAACCTACAAGAAATAACTCTAGTCAAATTGTTTTTCTAGATCAATTAGTGTGTTCTCCACATCCACAATAGTGTTGTCCATATCAATCAAGGTGTTCTCCACCCACTCATCCTGGTTAGCAAACTATTCAATGTCAGGTCTTGGGTGGTGGATGTATGCTCCCAACTTGACCTTGAGTCTAAGCTTGTTTATGACCCCATGAGGGTCATAGTGCCACATGAAACTGTTTCTGAATTTCATTTGTTGAAGTAACCTATCGGCCTCTGGTCTAGCCTCTTTGTTGTTGCAAATGAATGGGCCCATTCAGTTTCTTACTTTGAACTAGGTTTTCTTCCTATAAGATAGGAAGTGGACCTCATCAGAGTTGATGATTTTTCTGAAGTACTCAAGAGAAAATATCCTCATAGGGAGGTATTTGGGCAACTTATAAGGGGCTAGCTCACAGCCATAAATTCTGATCTCAGTGTGGTTTTGGTACAAGTACCAATCTTCCACCTTGCTGTTGTTGGCCAATTGCAGTACTATATTGATCTCTGGGCTGATTCTAGGCTGAGTCTTAGAAGTCAACATGTTCATGACTGGGTACACAAAAGAGTCTATGAAGTCTTTGTAGGTGAATGCCATGGAAAACTTCTGGACCAAGGGTGTCTAGTAGATGACTGATCTCTCCTTTCTTTTGGTGTCCAATTTATAGATCATCATAGGGAACTTGTTTGTTTGGTAATACAAAAACATATAAAAAAACACTGCAGAGTATTTGAAAACTCTTTCAGTGGGCAGTTTGGTGAATTGTTCATTCATTCTGTCTGCAATGAACTGAGCATAATCATACATAATAGCAAGAGGCTTGCCTAGAGTGAAAATGGGTAGGAAGGCCATGATGACCTCATCCACATGCTCATCTGATGTGTATCCTAGAATGCATGAGAGCACGATGATTATTCGCCTGCCAGTCTCAGAAAAAGTAGTGGCAGCATAGGGTGGAATGTCTGTAGGAGTATGGCATTCCTCAATGATGAAATTCTTGAAAATTTGTTTGATTTTGACTGGGTCTAGTGTGATATATAGGTCCAACAGATTTCCAATGGACAAAGGGGTCTGATTAGGGATAGGCTGGATTTGAAGCATCTAGTTGATTGACTCAGTTGTAATGGTGAATAATAACTCATGGTTTGGGGAAACAATAGCCCTTTGGCTAGGGATATAGCAAGCATGACAAAAATGTACAATGTCTGGGAATGGGTGAACTTCTGGGAATGTATACTTGGGAAAATTGGATTCCCAAAGGTGGATGTCATCTACATGGTTTAGAAACCTACCCTTACTCTAGCAGTGGATTTTCAGAAGGTGGCCTGGAGTAGTAGTGTCTTTAATTTGGAAATACCCGTTTGCTAGGGCCAAATGGTCAATGTCCAGGTGAAGGGTTGAGATGGGTCTAACATCTAGAGAGGTCTAGGCAGCCATCTTGAGGATAAAATGTGGGAATTAGGCTTGTACAGCTTGTGTAAATGAAGTCTTGACAACTTTGGTATAGGGATAGGGCAATGGCAATTTGCAGGATAGGGGTTTTGGTATTTAGGGGGAAATACTCTCAATTCAAGGAAAACTAATTAAATTCAATTACTTTAATGTTTGAATTTAATTTATAATTTTTAATTTGATAGGGTTGTCTGTGGTTTGTTGTCAAATAACTGAAGTTTGAGGTTCAAACTGCAAATTGGTTTTGATGGCGGCTACAAAGGGTTATGTGGCTTGAATCGCACACTAGAGGGCTGAAATGGGCTTCTGGAGTGTGTTCGGGAGGCAATTGGTGGTCAGAACTGGTTGCAGAAGCTCGGGGGGTGCAGGAAAACTTAGGACGCTTTCGCAAAGCAAATGAGTGAAAATGGTGAAACTGGGGGTCTGTGGGCTTTTAACCGGGAACAGTTAGAAATTGGCATGAGATTAAATTAGTGAACTATGAGGGGTTTTTGCTTTCGGCGGGGAGGTAGTTTTGGGGGCCATCGCACCACTTTTGAGCGATGGGTGGTATTTTCCCGAGAGCACACGACTTAATGGGGTGCCGCCACGTAACCCAAGGGGCCCCGAGCAAAACCGCCCATATCGTGTGCTCTCGGGCTAGTAAAGGTCAGGAGATGAATGGCTGCGATATGGGCGAGGGCCATAGGATCTGGGGGTGCAAGATCCAATGGCCATCGCGTGGCGGAGTTGCGTAGTGGGAAATGGGGACGGATATTAGCAGGGCCCAAGGATTTAATTACAAGGGTTTTGTAATTATTTAATGGATAAGTCGGGATTTAACATAATGCAGGTTAAATAAAATGGATGGGTTTATGGAATAGAACCGGGGTTAAACTGCGGAGGGGTTTACTTAACCTTACCAAAGGGGTGGGTTAAAGGGGTTATAATGGGAAAAGTGAATTTGCAGGGTTAGATGGGTTTGGCAGAGGTCTAACTTTATAAAGCGAAGGGGGGAATAATAGTTAGGATAAGAGGTTTTAGTGGGTTTTTTGGGGTTTTTAGGAAAATTAATCAAGGGGAAAGGGGTTTCACACTAGGGAAAAAGAGTTCTTGGGTAGGGGAATGAGTTTGGAGGGTATTTTGCTAGGGAATTGTGTGAAACCAAGGGGTAGGAGTCAAAATGAATGAAAAGGGGCTTGCATAAGAAATGAAAGGGGTAAAAGGGGAAATTAGTAAGTATGTAGTAAGGGGTGAAATGGAATGGGGGGAAATTAACCAAACGAACTTATGAGCATCCTTTTTCTTTCATAACTGCTCCTACACACTGAAACACATGATTAAGCATGCCAAATGTTCTTATGCTTCAATCAAATTTGTACTTTCTGCAACCTTTCTTCTACTTACCCTTTTACTTACCTTAACATTTTTTCTTCACTTTGTTGGGTGCATTTAAGCTAGCAGACTCTTTGCTTTCCTTTTTCTTTTGAAAAGTAAAATATCTACTTCTAACCTTATATCTTCCAATGGCTCAGATTAAGCTTATGAGCACATTTTATTTCTCTACCTATCTACTGATCTGCCAAGATTAAATAGTTTGGCCAGATCTTTATTCTCTAACTATAAACAGAAAATTTAAAGCATGAAGTAGTCAAGATTAAATAGTTTGACTATCATGGGTTGTGGCATGTATGACAAGCTTCACACAACCATTATTTTAGACAATAAAGTAAAGAATAGTGGCACTTGGATTTGTACACTTTCATGATCTGTTTTTGTTTGGGGTTCATATTTTTTCACTTTTCTTATTTTTTTGTCCTTTGATATTTCTTTTAGGACATACCCTCTTTACATTTTTTATTTTTTTAATATGAAAAACATTTGCAGAAAAGAAAAGGTATGTACAATATTACAAGACTTAACCATAGTCAATTAAAAATTATGAATCCTATTATTATAGGACTCTGACACTAGGATCCCAGGACATCCTGTCTGACATGAAGCTCCCCTCGCTCCACTCACTATCCTACCTGGTGGAAGTAACAAAAGTCCTTTACTCCATCAGTGACTCGCTAAAGCCCAATGGAAGATCTGTATGATCTCCCCCTATAGTAGCCGGTGCATCCCTAAAGGTTATTGAGTTGTGAAGAGATATGCCACCCCAGTTCCCTGCTAGTCCTAGAGTGGTGCCACCATGGTGATGCTGCACTACTCTGACTATGTCATACTCCCCTTCATGTGCAGACAATATCCTGCTCTCTTGGAACTCGATGGTGGAATACTGAAAGAGGCGAGACACATCCTACCTGGGCATTTCCATGGCACCAAGGCCTACCCATCCAAATCTAGCTCTGAACCTATGCAACAATAGAGAATGTCTGCCTCCCCATATGATGAAACCCTCTGTGAACCCCCATGTGCCATCCCAAGATAGAACTATATCACTCTCTCCCATGACTCCACTCATCACGAGTGATCTATCAATCAACTGGATCCCTTCATCCCATAGGAATACTTGTTGCGGCATATCCTTGACAACCGATGGAATCCATTTGGCCCTCATCTCTACTCCCTGCATGCCACCCATATATAGGCTTCATACATCATGAATTAATTTGAGCAATGTTAAACTGTCTGGTGTCAACCACTGTGTAGTACAAATGACCACTGGAAACCACGTGCGCCAACTTGCTACCCCCTGAATGCAACCAATAGATGGGTATCTGATATGCGCAATTGACTTAGTGTATGTGGATCCATCCTACTCCTGCCAACCATTACCAGTGGTTCGTTTACCCGCTCCCTGGAGAATGTGTCAATACAATGTCGGGAACCCGGATACATACTGGACAACTATCTCGGCCGCACACGGTATCCTTTGCTCATCCATGGTCTAGACATGCCCTGTGGAAAGAGTGAAACATGTATCCCCCGTGACCGGCTCCCTAAGCATAGAATCAATGATGAATGATATGCCATGCTTGTTGGTGATCACCTCATCCCTCGAACTTTGGGTATTAACTCATGTAGCAACTCGATGCCCCCGCTGAGAAGTCTCCCCTCTATCGCACCAAGTGTCATCCAAATATCTTGGGTGAGCTCCCCGTCCCCTGCTGCTCATGCCCAGAGTGTCAAAGGAAAACAACTAGATTGATCATTCCTGTAAGTGACGTAGAAGAGGGTTAGGAGTGTGAGTCCCCGCGAATACCATCAAGTATCTCTCATTTGTGTCCCCATTGATCTTGGGTGAAGTACACCCAAAGGTATGACTGGGATCTCCATCTATGGGTATCCCTGGAGGTAACTCTCCAAGACCTTGTTGTGCAACACCATACGCCTCTGCATACCATTGATCATCCCAATACTCCTAGACATGCCACTGTACACTGCAGCCAACGGCTGTACACTGTGGGATACCCTTGGCTGCAGCTATGCCATCTGGTATTGTCCTACTTCCTACTTGTGTCACTGCACCTATCACTCCCCGCATGTACTCACTGTGATGTGAGGCACTCCCACTACGCAACACAGTGAAACACACTGCAACACACCACCATGCATCTTCGTGCCCACCTGTCCTAGAGCTATGTCTATACGTGTCAGGCCACACCTGATCAATATCATCACCTCCACCATTGCATCATTATCCTCATCGATGAATGGATATTCCCTCCAAATCCCCCTGAGGGATCCGAGAAGTGACTCTCCCTATGTGTCAGCATTGATGCCACCACTGCTCTGCTCCTCTATGCCCCGCACAAAAGTGAAGAGCCCTCAGCTCCACGCAAGACACCATTTGGTGGCCTGCCAATGCCACCTCCTCTGACAACCTCCTACCAGAGTATGCTGATCACCTAGTGATCCTGTGTACAAATTCCATACCAAGAAAACCAAAAGAGTCTGTCCATAAATTGGTCGGCCACTAGTGCTGATCGAGACTACCTTAGAGAAAGTGCATGCTCAATTTCTAGGTCAACTACACCATCCCGGTTGTATTCAACCAACATACATGGGAAATGATAGGTAGTCCCTCCCGGATCCCAATGCCAGTCGGGGCTTCCAACATCCTCAGTGCCTAGAAACTCCTGTTGAGCTCCACTTGGGTCCACTACCATCTCCATAGTCCACTCCACTAGGTACTAACTTAGAATCTCTCGCCACCCAACCCTAAGAGGGATCGAATGCATGAACTCTCACACATAGAACAACCCCACCATGAGGGTGTTTCACCCTATGCATCTCAAGTCGTCTCATCTCGTTATCCTGGTCAATACATACAATCTGACTAGGTAGCTTTGTCTCCCTCTGTCCGATGGGCCATGGTAACCTAATAGTGCTACCGGCCCCGTCTATGTATGTCCGAAGAGGGCTACTCTCACGCTCCAACATGCACTCTAGCTGCACTAGTAGGGAATCCAACTTCTCCCCAACGTGAGTCAATTTTGTTGTGGACTCGGCACAAACTGCTCTCATGCCCTCCAACTCCTTGTTCTGCTGCAGAATTGCCTCTCGCACTCAACGCGACCTTCCTTTTTAATGCTAGAAGGTTGGTCTGATACTGATGGAACTGTCGTGGGCATCTATCACCTGTAAACTTGGTCACAACTCCAGATACCTCAACAACTGTTGGTATCTCGTCCAGGGGTGGCACCCCCTCAACAAATGGTTCTATGTGAGTAGGCTCTATCCTCTCCACTAGGGTGTCAACTGGGGCTATCAAAGAGGTCTCTAATAAAGGTGACTCTTACGCCACACTAGGTATATCAATGTGCTCCTCACCATCATGTGGGATCTCAGCATCATGCTCAACCTCCTCCTTAGGCTCCTGATATCTAAAGCTAGGTATTCGCCAATAAAAGCACTCCCTGGTCTCACCCTCTAATCATCTTTTTCCTGTCTGCTCCTTTTCAGGAGATTGGTGCCCTAATCTGGTTGAATTTCCCCACACGATGTAGATGGCTGCACCCCCACGACCTACTCACCTCTAATGTCTTTGTTGTAAGGGCAAGGATGGTTTTGGTCTGTCACCCTTCTCAATTGGCCCAACCTCTCATCGTCCCAATGAATTCTAACCTAGAATTTATGCATATTGGATTTCCCTTGAGCCATGGGTTTGTCTTCAGTTTCACCTGTCACTGTGCCCTCATACCCAAAGCTTCCATGATCTTTTGGCTAATTTCCCACATCTAGGCCAAGATCATTATCTGATACCACTGTAATGATCCTTAATAGGAATACAAGTGATAACAAGCAAAAAATACATGCAACAAATTACAAAAACGAAATATTCATCAAACACCCATATAAAAGCTGCAAATGGAGAACTTCCGAGCCATTTTATTATATTTATGCAAGTCAAATACAATAGATGATGGAATGGTGCACCTAGGCTTGTCTTAAAGGACAAGAAGGACCAAATCCAGGTAGGAAAATGGCTGAGTTGAAGGCTGCCCAATTGCTGCACCAATCTGCATTGCATTGCCTAGAAACTATTGCTTTGTTGAAGTTCGAATGGCTGGAAAGTGCACTGAGACTGCCCATAAATTTATATTCTTTTAACCTCAGACTCCTTGGCCAAAACCCACAAAACCCTGAAATGGTTTGGCCCGATTTGGAATTTTCAAAATCGACCCCTAAAGGCACTATTCAAACCCCAACAATTCTACAATATCTGTTGCAAAGATACGACTTAAAACCCCACCTCCGATGCTCAAAGAATTATGAAACTTTATATTTGGTATCCTTGTCAAAAACCTAGAAAGGATTTTGGTTGGTTTAGACTTCTGATTTTCGACACCCTTGGAGCCTCACCTCAGCTCTAGCTACCAATTTCGACTTGCTGGAAACTGCCTGTAAATCCACTTGCAAACTTATCCAAAATGCTGAGTTCACCCGTGCTATCTAATCCCTGACTCCCCGGATGATCTCTTGGCCCAAATCAATTGCTCCGACGTACCACAAAAATCTATTGTGTGGCCTTTGCGTTGTCCCCCAGCCCAACAGTTTGAATTGTTGGAATGCTGGCTGTAAAACCCAACAAAAGCATTGGTCTAATGCTGCTACTTGATCTCCCCAACTCCCGGACAAGCAACCAAATCTTTGCTTGCCTCAATCTCCCTCTGTGTGTTTCCTGGCTACCTAGAAATACACACTCGCTTTGTGCTGGTTGGTGGTGCTATGTCACTGCTCTGGAACTCCTGAAATCCTTGTAGAACTGCCTCTTAGGTCAGGCACGGATGGTCCCCCGAAGTAGAGGTTAAATCTCTCGCTTGAGAGATTCATGGCTAAACAACCAATTGACTCAGCTAAACAACAGAGTGAACAATCAAGTGATTTTGTTTGCAAGATGTATGAATGAATCCCAAAATGACAGCTGCCCCCTCCATATAACTCCTTGGGTCTCCCTTGCGTCATGTGGGCCCTTCCATCCACCTATTCGACTTTCCCTCCAAGCTATTCGAATTTGCCAATTCGAATTCCCATGTGGGTGGCCTCCACATTCCACTAGCAACCAAATTAAGTTGAATTGCCTAAATTCCCTAAGTCGAAAATGATGGGTTCTCTTCCTGAGCCAAAATTGTGCAAAATTGTGTAGTAACACCCTATTACAAATGTGTTTGAGAAGGGACATGACAACCTGTTTAAATTTATCTCGAAATTATTTAAATGGTAGCATTCCATCTTTAAGAAACCTTAAAAATTTAGAAAGATTAGTTTTAAGAAACAACAAATTACAAGGAGACATCCCTGATGACTTTGAAAAGTTACAACGACTTGGTCTTTTGGACATCAGTGGAAACATACTCTCTGGAAAGGTTCCCAATTCCATTGCACCCCTTAAACAATTAAGATTTCTCCTCCTCCATCACAACCAATTATCATGGAGCATACCTTCCAACTTGGGAAACTGTACAAATTTGGAATTGCTAGATTTGTCACACAATAAACTCATTGGAAACATACCATGTGAAATTGTTAAGCTTTACAATCTAAATTTCTATTTGAATTTTTCTTGGAATTTATTAGAAGGCTCCTTGCCCATGGAGATTGGTAAAATTGCAATGGCTCAGGCCATAGATATTTATGCTAATCTCTTGAGTGGAGTCATTCCATCTACACTTGGAAGCTGCGTTGGACTACTTTCGTTGAATTTATCTCAAAATTCCTTCCAAGGCTCTATTCCAGATTCACTTGAAAATTTGCAAAGCCTTATGAGCCTAGATCTCTCTTCCAACCTTTTATCAGGGACAATTTCAATTCCTCTCAACAAGTTGAAAATGCTTAAGTATTTAAATTTATCTTTTAACAAGCATGTTGGGGAAATTCCAAAAGGAGGAATTTTTGCAAATCAATCAATTGTCATGTCCTTAAATGGAAATCCAAACCTCTGTGGACCAAAACTATTCCAATTATATCCTTGTCCAACACCAAGAGCCCATCCTACAATTATCAAAAGAGTTATATTGGCAGTGAGTGGAGCTATTGCTTTTATACTATGTTGTTTGTTTTTAAGATTCCTATGGAGAGGGAATGTGCATATAGAAAAAATTCATGTTTCAAGATCTATTTTCCAAAAGTTAAAGCATCGAAGGATCTCATATCAAGAGCTTCACATAGCAACTAATGGATTTCACAAAGCCCATTTGCTGGGAACAGGTAGCTTTGGGTTAGTTTAAAAAGGAATTTTGAATGATGGCACACTTGTTGCTATGAAGGTTTTCCAATTGCAAAATGACCAGGGTTAGAAGAGTTTTAAAGCAGAATGCAGTGTCTTGAAAAAGGTTCAACATCGAAATCTAGTCAAAATCATAACCTCATGTTCCAACCTCCATTTCAAAGGTTTAGTGTTCAAGTTTGCTTCTAATGGAAGCTGAGAGAAGCATTTGTATCCCAATAAAGATGACAACAATGGTGAGGATGTGTGTGAATTGGGGTTAAAAACACGGTTATGCATTGCCATAGATGTGGCCCATGCCATGGAATATCTTCATCATGATTGTTTTGTGCAAATAATGCATTGTGATATCAAGCCTAGCAATGTACTTTTGAATGAAAATATGTTAGGCCATGTCACAGATTTTGGTATTGCAAGATTAATTGATGAAAGCTCTATGAATTCACATGCTTCATCACTTGCTTTTAAGAGGATCAATTGGCTACATTGCCCCAGGTATTTCTTTCTTGAACATCACTTTCATTTTTTATTCTCCTATTAACGATATTTATATGGATTGATTGAGTAAAATTTAATGAAGGTTTCTTTTATTGTAGAGTGTGGATGAATGGAACACTTTCCACCAAGGGAGATGTTTATAGCTATGGAATTATGTTATTGGAAATGTTCACCAGAAAAAACCAACTAGTCACATGTTTGTGGGAGACTTAAACTTGCACAACTGGGTAAACTTTGCATACCCAAACAATGTGAATGAGGTAATTGAAAGTAGCCTTTTTAGTGAGGTGTATGGAGATGAATTTGATGAAAACAATGTATACAAATGTCCACTATCTTTGGTACATGTTGGTTTGCTTTGTTCTAAACATTCACTAGACGAAAGACCAACTATAAGAGTTGCGGTAAGGATGTTGGAAAGTATCGGAGAGGACTTGATGGAAAATACAATTGCTTCCAAGAGATTGAGATGAAGCATATCCAAGTTGCTTGTCAATACAAATGCAACAAAAAATGACACCTCTACATTAAATGACCAAAGTTCTTCTACATTTTAGTTTTTGAAATTAATAACAACAAAAGGTTTAGTCTTTCCATTATACTTATAACGACAATATTTCTGTATTTTTTATTGTTCAAACATATTTATGTTAGTGTGTATTATCCGCTTGTGAGTCTTGTTACAGTGGATTGAAACACTATATTATATTAAATGGATTGCAAATTAACATTTTATTTGATTTATAATTTTTCCATAAGGTTAATATTCTTATCCTGAAATAAATGGTCAAAAATGTTTTTTTTAATATTTATAAATAAAATGATTTTTATTTAATATTCAGCCATAGCTTTTTAACCTAATAAATTTGACTTAAAGAATTTATATTTTTAGAAAATGCGATTGTCATTGCTTTTTGAGATTCTCATGATGCTTCTAATGATGTGAAAGATAATTATGTAATACAAACCCCGAGTGACTCTTAGAGATTAACAATGTTAAATCTTATGGCTTGGCTAGTGTCATTCTTAATGGCTTTCTCACTGTTTTCTTTTTAAAGATATATAAAATAATAAAATTTCTTGTTTCCAAGACATATGCAATGTTTTGATGTAGAACCTGAAATGGATCGCTTCCATATCTCAAAGCGAAGGTTGAAGTAAAACATTTACGGGTTAGTTCAAGACACGAAGGGAAATATTCAAACTTCTAGCTAATTGTAACGGATACTTGTTGAAAATATTCAAACGGTATGTAATTGTAAAGGATACTTGTTACTCTACTCAATTATAGGTAAACCATCTGCTTTTGTTGATTACAATCAGTTTTCAGCATTATCCTTGGCCACGAGAAATCTCACAGTATTTAGTTTCAACACTATTATTAGAGAACAAAAATACTGGGCTTGTCACATAAAAGCACCACAACTCAGCTTTGTAAGAATTTGAATGCTTTGTAAGATTGGAATATGACCAACATACTGGCTAAATTCTAGAATATGTTTGGGCTTGGAGGAGTGCTTGAAAATCCATTGCATCAAGGGCATAATTGGTTCCTATCTATGTGAGTTGTTATACAGAGAGATAAAAACAAAAGTTAAGAGATCGGGCCCACAACATCAGATTGCAGAGTGTTGTGCCCTAACAGACTTACATGATTGTTCAGTCATATAATATACTGGTTAGCATTTTGTAATTGAAATAAAAGTACATTGCATCCCAATCCTTTGATATTAAGGAGCTACCTAGGTGCTTGAGGTTCCAGATACAGTTGGCATTTGGTCTTGAGACTTGTAATCACTACCAATGCTTCAAGTCTCTAAGGATTGAAGAGCTCCATTGCTGATACTCAGTTCATCTATTTGATGTATGGTGCAATATGGCATTTGGAACAACTTAGATTCTGTGGGCAAGTTCCACCCCCATGGAAGTGTAATAGATGTGTCAATAAGTGAGGCTTCAATTAGGTTTGTGGAGGCACCTTCTGCAGTTGCAATAGGAAATTAGGGATCTATATTGATAGAGCTTGCAGGGAACATATCATAATCACATGCTGATTCACCTGAAGACTGATTCTGTGGGCAAGTTCCACCCCCATGGAAGTGTAATAGATGTGTCAATAAGTGAGGCTTCAATTAGGTTTGTGGAGGCACCTTCTGCAGTTGCAATAGGAAATTAGGGATCTATATTGATAGAGCTTGCAGGGAACATATCATAATCACATGCTGATTCACCTGAAGACTGGAACTCTGTATGACTGAGGTTCTGGTTTCGGGTATCCAAGTACAGTGTACAAAGGCATTGGGTTCAGCAAGTGATGACAAGAGAGAAAAGCAGCTTCTTTAGTGAGTCAAGTCTGAAACAAAACTGTGTTCTGTTTTCCTAGGTGATTGATCAGATAGTAAGATTACAAGGAAAGACCATATATGAGGAGAGAAAAAAAGGGCTCTGATGGAGAGGAATTTTACAAGAAACATTCATGCTAATCCCTTAACGGTGTTTATGACTGTTCCCATTTCAAGAGAAGGTAGATATTGCACATATGACCATGTTTAATATTCAGAGATTATCACATTGTAAGTAAGATCGTGCAATAACCACATTTAGATAAAGGGCTTACTATCAGTGAGTGACAAGAGATAGATGCTTCATCATAGCCTATTCCATCATATGGAAACCAGAGGAATACTGACGATTTTCATTCTCAGAGAAAGGACGGCCCCAAAAGCATGTGATTGAAAAGTCCAATGGAAATTCAAGAGTAAACAAGAGAGCTAGGGATAACGTTGATACTGAGCTACAAGCACTGTAAAAATCAGTCGAATTTAATAGAAACCACACTGTAAAGGAAATGTAGGTAAATAGAGGAACGTGAGATCAAGTAATAGTTGGTCTGCAGAACATGAAGCTCAAACTGGAGCTCTAATTCAGAATCTGAGAGAGAAAATAAGGGATAATGACCTGAATACAAATCTTAATACGAATATCTACACAAAGCTGCAGCCGCTGATATACATCTTTTTTGATATACAGTCTATTTCAATCTTTGGGGGCTGGATGGACAGAATTATGTTTTTTTAGGGACTTGTGAAAGGATGCTCCATTCAACACATTTATAGAGCTCAGAACCAGCAAGCGGACATTCTGTCAAAGGAAGGTCTTCTATTAGAAACAGGTCCCTGGTCCATGAAGGTAATATCTGGCGAGAAATCCTTTATCATTCAGGATTTCTCCATCCGTCTCTTAACTCACCTTTTGATTATCTCCAGGTTTGCTCTTCTTTAGCCTTTTGTTTTATCCTCGTATATGTATGGTATATGAATGACCAAACAATCTCTGAAATCAAGGTTACAATTCGGAAATTCTCATGTGCTGCATAAAAGATTTGTATCTGTTTTGATGTGTTTTAGCTCAGATCGCCTCCTTTATGGATGGACACGTCCTCTAGTTTTGATTTTAAGTTCAAGAGTTTTCCAGCTTCTAAAAGCTTTATGATGTACTATCTGGTACTTTTATATTGTCTCAATATAATACAATTGTGCTTTTTAGTTCTGAAAAAGTTGCAGCCGCTGAGTACAAATCTTAATACAATATCTACACAAAGCTGCAGCAGCTGAGATGGTGGCTGAGATGGTGCCATTGTTGGGCAACTGCAAGGTGGCTTGATCATTTTGAAAGCAAAAACCAAGGTTGGAATTTCAAATCAAAGTCACTTGGGGATCTTCACACTTTCTTACTGATTTTCTTATTTTTAACTGTATTTATTAACTAGCAAATCACCCCATAACAACCAATTTACTCATCAAATTCTATCCTGAGGAGAACAATTGACAAGGAGAACAATTGACTCAGCAAAAACTAGAAGAGAACGGAATGCAAAGCACCAACCCCATATGATTGCTCTCCTCACCGGGTCTTTAATGCTCCGTTTCTCTGTCATGTCCGTAAGTTTGAGGGTCAAAAATACAAGTTCGTAAGTGTAAAAAATATAAGTCCGTGTTCTGGAAATTGATCTTATGTATGTAAACTTGTAAAATGGTTTCACTGGTTACAAATAATCATTACAGGTAGCATAGAAATCTCCGTACCAAAAGTATGTAAAACCACTTCCATTCTGGTAAGAGTAGATATAAATTGGAATAGAAGTTTAAACCAGGGTTGTTTCAAGCGTTGTTTTCATTTCAATAACGTTAATTTTGGGTGTATTATATTTTTAGGGCGATAGGCCTTTCTTTTGAAAGGGACCTTCTTCGTCCTTTTCATTCTCAAGCTGACACCTGGCGGACTGGGCAATTTGCTTAATATTCGTTGAGACTTGATTTCACCTGGCGGACTGGGCAATTTGCTTAATATTCGTTGAGGCTTGATTTCAGGGTTAACACCTGGCCTGAGCGGGCATTCATGGTCTCCTGCGTCATGGTCTCAACCGATAATCTTTGCAGCTGGCGCGTTCTATTGCCCGGGTCTCGGAAAACCTCAACTGAACACTGTTATGCCAACGCCTTTCCCCAAGAGCCAGAATGTGCACATTCCAGAACTCCTCGACCTCCCATTGCGCCAGAGCTCCTACGTTTCATGTCATTTTTGGAAGCTACTAGGTCATGAACATTGACTATGGCTTCAAGCTGTTCGACATTTTCAGTACTTGCAACTCACGCCCGACAATGGCTTCATGCTGCTGGGCTGCTCCAAGGCCTCCCCGCTCTTCGAGGGCTTCCCCGACAAGCACCTCCCCTATCACAACATGTCAGGGATGGGTTGCGACGCCTTCTACGACTGCCCTTCTTGGGTTGGATTTGGCCAGAAGAGCAGAGTCACCAGGCCCCCACCCTGCTGTGGGATCCCTTATTCCTCCATTGGCTCCCTGAATCTCTCGCGCCTCCAGTGCTACTCTTACGCCACTGTCTACAATTCATCCCCATCAAGGTCGCTAACCGTAGGGAATGGTCATATGGGATTCAACTCAACTTTTCGCTGCCAGAGGATTCAGACTTCTGCAGATCCTGTAAAACCTCCAAGGGCGTTTGCGGTTACCAATGCTTTCCTCCCTTCTCTGATGCCTTCCAATCATCTATCTATGTTTCATATCAATACCATCCTAATGGTTATGTTTGATCTGACATTATAGATGAAATTCTATAAATGTTACATTAAAAAACTTTCTTAGTTTGAATTATACCATGGAAACATCTCATATTTGATAAGAGATCCATGGCTGAAAAACTTGTCCAGGATCCTTTTGCTGTTTGCAAATCCATCAGAACAAGTTTCTCTGGTGATTTCTGCCTGGGGCCTCCTGAGATGGGTTCGGTTACCCAAATGGAGAAGATAGAAGAGGTAATGTTACAATTTTGAATGATAGCTTCATCTGTTTTGTTTGTGCTACATAACTTTTTATGAGAGTTTCGTCAGCTATGTTGTTTGTACTTGAATATTGGGCATTACAGTGATCTCATCTGTCTAAAGTCCCCACAGTCACTTGGGATATCTGTGTTGACATTACTGTTTGCTTCCTCCTGCCCTGCGATGGATAAAGCTCGGATCTTGTCACGAAATGGTCTGGATGTATTTAGTGGCTAACCGTAGGGAATGGTCATATGGGATTCAACTCAACTTTTCGCTGCCAGAGGATTCAGACTTCTGCAGATCCTGTAAAACCTCCAAGGGCGTTTGCGGTTACCAATGCTTTCCTCCCTTCTCTGATGCCTTCCAATCATCTATCTATGTTTCATATCAATACCATCCTAATGGTTGATGTTTGATCTGACATTATAGATGAAATTCTATAAATGTTACATTAAAAAACTTTCTTAGTTTGAATTATACCATGGAAACATCTCATATTTGATAAGAGATCCATGGCTGAAAAACTTGTCCAGGATCCTTTTGCTGTTTGCAAATCCATCAGAACAAGTTTCTCTGGTGATTTCTGCCTGGGGCCTCCTGAGATGGGTTCGGTTACCCAAATGGAGAAGATAGAAGAGGTAATGTTACAATTTTGAATGATAGCTTCATCTGTTTTGTTTGTGCTACATAACTTTTTATGAGAGTTTCGTCAGCTATGTTGTTTATACTTGAATATTGGGCATTACAGTGATCTCATCTGTCTAAAGTCCCCACAGTCACTTGGGATATCTGTGTTGACATTACTGTTTGCTTCCTCCTGCCCTGCGATGGATAAAGCTCGGATCTTGTCACGAAATGGTCTGGATGTATTTAGTGGCTAACCGTAGGGAATGGTCATATGGGATTCAACTCAACTTTTCGCTGCCAGAGGATTCAGACTTCTGCAGATCCTGTAAAACCTCCAAGGGCGTTTGCGGTTACCAATGCTTTCCTCCCTTCTCTGATGCCTTCCAATCATCTATCTATGTTTCATATCAATACCATCCTAATGGTTGATGTTTGATCTGACATTATAGATGAAATTCTATAAATGTTACATTAAAAAACTTTCTTAGTTTGAATTATACCATGGAAACATCTCATATTTGATAAGAGATCCATGGCTGAAAAACTTGTCCAGGATCCTTTTGCTGTTTGCAAATCCATCAGAACAAGTTTCTCTGGTGATTTCTGCCTGGGGCCTCCTGAGATGGGTTCGGTTACCCAAATGGAGAAGATAGAAGAGGTAATGTTACAATTTTGAATGATAGCTTCATCTGTTTTGTTTGTGCTACATAACTTTTTATGAGAGTTTCGTCAGCTATGTTGTTTATACTTGAATATTGGGCATTACAGTGATCTCATCTGTCTAAAGTCCCCACAGTCACTTGGGATATCTGTGTTGACATTACTGTTTGCTTCCTCCTGCCCTGCGATGGATAAAGCTCGGATCTTGTCACGAAATGGTCTGGATGTATTTAGTGATTTAGGCTTTCTTTAAAAAATCCAAGGCCAATCATTTTGTGCCAAACTTTTATTGAAGTTTTCACTGATATGGGTTTGAAGGATTTAGATCTCATCGAGTTAACCAAAATCTGCTTTTCATGGATCCTTGAAAGTTTTGAAGTTAGTAAGGTTCTGAACTTTTTTTATAGGAAGCGAGTTCTCCCAGAGGGGATGGAGAAACACAAGTTGAAGTAACTGTCAGATGATTTTGGCATCCAGGAAAAAAAAGAAAAGAACAAAGAAATAGGTCTCTCTCTCCATAGATGTTTAGCAAGAATTCCCCATAATGACAGATCACCAACATCCTTCTAAAAAAGTGTAAATTAAGCATGTCAGAGAGATGCTTACAAAGGTGAGGTGCCTTGCCTAATACCATGATTACCATGTCTGGTTTGTTGCTCACCAAAAACAGTTACAAGATTGGCATGGTGATGCTCCCAGTCTCCACGATATTAATGGCAATTCACGTTTTATCAATACGCGTACCAAAGGAATTATAGTTCATGGAACTCGGGATCCTGTGCCTGGCTCGTTTGACGTAGTGCAGATGCTTGGAAGGGAAGTCCTAACAGGGTGGATGACTAATAATAAGCCAACATAATTACCTTTCATATCAAAGGGCTTGAATTCAAATAGCCACATTTACTCTGACCAACATCAACCTTTACTTTCTCACCCACCACATAAACAATGCTGAGAACAAGAATTGAGCACTTGCTCAAAATAAACAATGCTGAGAACAGGATGCATGAAATGCCCAAGTTATTCTAGCAAGACATTAAAGTAATATTACCAAGGAGTTTATTTCACCTGCACAGATGATTCTGGAATCTCCTGAGAAACATGCTGAGAATCTAAATCTGAGCTCTCCATTGACTGCAAACTTTCCTTCTGCTCAGCCTGTTTTTCGGCATCTTTTATTCTCTGTTCCTCATTTTCCCTTTTCTGTCGTTCCTGCTCTTCTACCTTTTCTATTGCTTCTTTAGTTACTGCCAACCACATGTAAACAGTAACATAAAATTTTCAAAAAAATAAGTACCCTATCGGCATATGTCAATAACAACAACAGATTTTTGAGAAAATGAGCACCCTGAGATAATTGTGCAAATTCATGAATCTCTGTTTTTATAAATCTTCTCTAACATACTTATTACTTATACACAAAGATTTAAATTGCACTTCTGATCATTCTCATTCATCTGAGTTGATTACAACATAATGTAAAGATTTAAGCCTTCATCTAGTGGTATGCTTGCAGGCCAGCAACAACCCTCCCACCAAAGCATCATAAAACAAACCCGAAATTGGCATCACAGTGGGCAAATTTTGGGTTTACGGTTGGCACCGCCATCATTTGGCATTAACATTAATTTACAGATTAAACAGCAATACCCAGGATTATTAGGTTCCTTCCAACATCCACAGGAACGAAAACTTTTATATTTATAGAAAAGACTGAATCACAATCTAAAGACCAGCATTACAAACATTCTACTAAAGAAATATTTGACTAGACCATACCTTTAAGTTTGTCAACCAAATCCTTCAGTTTTGTCTCCTCCTCTTTTAATGATGCTAGCTCAACTTTCTCTTTTGCAATCATCTGCTTTGCATGTTCTACCTCCTTCCTTCGAATTTCAAATCCTTCTTTGTATGTTGCTAACTTTCTCTTTAGCTTTTCTCTGGTTACTCTCCCGGCCTCCCAACATGTGTTTGAACATTTCACTTTGCCATCATACTCATCACTCCCATCGCAGCAGTCTGTAAAAAGTCGACTGTTAGCAATAAATAAAGAAATCCATGGAAGTGTACTTTATGAGCACACCCAGTATCAAAATTTCTTTAATAAGGGAATTTTCAAGTGGAGAAAGCGGAATGTTTTGGATATTGACATTCTAAATTGGAGGGAGGAGTTTACTAAAGATCCAGGCAAACATTCAAAAGTCCCATAACATAGGCTCCAAAAGAAATTCTTTAAATTTGCAATTTGAATACAAGACTAAATCAAGATTAATTGAAAGAGAAAATCAAAATGGCGCTCATACAAAAAAGTTAAAACCACCTCAACAGGAAGATTTGTCCCCAAAATTCTACTGGTGGCATTACCCAACTTACCAACTCACCAATTGGCTGCACAGGTAGATCAGATGCTGTAAAGTTACCTCAAAACTTAAAAGCTTCTGACATTTAATTTGCGGTGACATAATGAACAGACAGACATTAGGGTATCAACTTATCACCTACTTATAAGTGATTTTATAACTTGAAAACATGTATAGAAAAAATTGAACAGCCTTTTAAGAACAGAAAATACCAGGAAACTAAGAGAAAGCTGTTAATGTGCACAGTTAATTATAAAATAATAATTAATAGTTATCGCTGTGAATTATTAAATAAAAATATTGAAGAGATATAACCTTTAATTGAAGTATACAAGAAATTCAATCTCAACCTCTCCTCAACAACTTTTTACATATGTCCAAAACTATTCGACAACTTAAATTTGCATAGGTAAAAACAAGGTTTGACATGATCAAATCAACTTCAACTTTCTTTCAAAGTTATGTTTATTTTTAAAATGCCTTTACTATTAAGATGTCCAATTGTCAATTTGCAAATTGGGTTGTTTTGGTCATTCCTATGAATCTTTATATTTTATCATTTCAATTATATTATTAATAATTATTATTTTAATTATATTATTATTATTATTATTATTATTATTATTACTAATTTTTAAATAAAATTAATTATACATCACAAATTTAATTGTATTTTATTAAAAATCACATATGAATACAATAAGTATTGGTTTAAGAATATTATATTTTGACTTTCTAATCGCACTATACAATTATGGCTTTCAATGTAGTATCATTCTATATATGTATATTATTCTTTACAAAATATAATAATAATATCATGGTTTCTAATGGAATTAACTTTTTAATAACAACATATCAAAATGTTTTCTAATATTATGTTTTGACTTTCTACAAGATAGTCATGGTGGTTATTGCCTTTGTCACTAGCAAGCTTTCTATATGCTTGGCCATCTATAAAGGTTTCTTGATTTTGGATAATTAATTTAACTTCTTGATTTTGGGTAATTAACTTACTCTAAAATGAAAAAAGACATTCAATTTGTTCTTTGTAATATAGATATAAACAAAACATCTAAAGAAAAATTATTTCACAATGATCCAGTCCAAGAAAATTTTCGACAAACCAATTAACTCTTCTATAAAAATTCAACAATTCCAATTTAATATTCCTATCGGCCTCTCTTTGTACCTTTTGGGACAATTGCTAGTTTACTTCTTAAATAAATTTGTTTAAACATGATATATAGATAAATATGTTTATTTATAAACATAACTACAAAAGTCATAAGCATATATAATCTACTTACATTTTTTCTTAAAAATAATTAATGGATATAAATATGTTCATTCCTTATTTACTCTCATAATTCCTTATTTATTCTCATAATTGACTTAATAAACTTATTCATCTTATTAAAATATATAAATTAAAAACCTAATTATATCAACTAAAAATAAATATCATTTATCCTATTCCTAGTTTAATCTAAACTTATCTCCTTGATATTTTTTAAAAAATATAATTAAATCACTAAAAATAAGATCATTAAAAACTATAATAATTAAATACTTTAATCAAAAACTTTTATCCTAGCTTATCCATATAAGAGTATTATTATTAAATTTATTTTATTAAAATTAAGAGGATAAGCATATTGTTAGGTATATATTTTTATTAATATATTGGTAGTGAGTTAACTAATAATTTGATTTTTTGAATTATTTAGTAATAAACATTTATTTTCCTATAATAATATAAGTTTATTAAATTTTTTAAAGATTAGATGATTTATTAAGTTTAGGGTCTTTTATTTAAGTTATTATAAGCGAATTCATTTAGTTAGTTATATAGATTTAAATTAAATAAATTCAACAAATTAAATAATTAATTAACTAATTAATAATATTTCTTCTGGTTCTAGGTTCAGTCTATTATAACTGTAATCCAGTCCATTATAACCATTTCCTTGTTCAAAAGTAATAGTTTATTTTTATTTTATGACACTAATGGTATGTAACACAAATATGAAACAGATAACATTAAATATTAAATAATTGTAACAACTATACATATAGGAAGCATATAACATTAAATATTAAGTAATTGTAACGACTATCCATACCGCCCTTTGAAATGGTACACACATGTTGCCCTTTGAAATGGCACACACAGATGCCATGGGCATATTCACAGATCCATCAAAATAATTTTGACCGACATGAAATGGAAGCGAGGGAAATGGATTACAGAGATTGCCAAAATAAAATTGAAAAGCAAATGCTAACATTATCATACGACTAGAGCTCTAGACTCTAATCCAGCACTGGGAGAAGTAATATATATAAATCACATATACGAAGTCTAATTATTTGTAAAGGCCCCACGAGTGATTCACTACTGTGAATCCGCCATCAACGACCAGGTTATGCCCGCTAACGTACTTAGACTCATCGCTGGCCAAGTAGAGACCGGCTTCCGCAATATCCTCTGCTTTAAGGGTGTGTCCCTGTAAGTTGGCAATACTGTTGCAGAAGCCCTCCATCGCAGCTTTATCGCCTTCGGAAATTGAGGAGGCATCCCCTTGTTTGAAATACTGAAGTGCAAGTGCCGTGGCCACGCCATAAGGGGACACAGTGTTCACTCTGATCCCGTATTTCCCAAGCTCAGCTGCGCCATTTTTAGCCAATCCAAGGATTGCATGCTTCGATGCTGTGTAGGAGTAAGGAGCAGCTCCTCCCAGAATCCCCGCCACGCTGGTTGTAGAGATGATGCACCCCTTCTTCCGCGGGATCATAACGCGGGCGGCGTGCTTAATGCCGTGCATCACTCCTTTCACGTTTACATTCATCACTCGATCGAATTGCTCCATATCATACTCTGCCACGCTTTTCACCAAAACGCTGTCGTTAGTTCCAGCGTTGTTATACATAATGTCCAGTTGGCCATACTTATCCATGGCCACATCCACTGCCGCGCTCACATCTTCTTCTTTGCTCACATCGCAGTGCACGTAAGTTGCCACAGCGGGAGAAAGGGATTCCTCAAGCTTTCTGCCACCTTTCTCTGCAACGTCTGCGATTATGACCTTCGCTCCGTGCTTTGCGAACAGCCGAACAATGGCTTCTCCTATGCCCGCTGCCCCACCCGTTACTATTGCAACCTTCCCCTCCAATCTGCATGCACAATTCAATTCAACAAATACATAGTTTCAGAAAATTAATCCTACCAAATTGAAAGAAAAAAGAGAAGGTAGAAGGTTAGAGTGAATTTTTCTCATGTTATGATTACCGTCGATCTCCAAGGTTGCTCAGATTGCCAACACAACCAGTGCCACCATTAAGATATCCGGTAGACTCCATGGTTTTGATTGGGGGAGAGAAATAGAAATGGAGAAAGATGGAATTAGTCCCCGGTCTCCGGCAGATGGTGGAGCAGAAATTATGGAATTATGGATAGATGCGTATTGGGCGTAGGGAAGGGTAGTTATAGATGAAATTATTGAGGATATCATACTATCGCAATGCACGTTCCGGTGGGCTTGACAAAATTCATGAAGTGTAAGATTCCCAACAGGACTCGTGGGACCGAGGACAAGACAATATCCAACTAACGCTTAATAATAAGAAATGAACTGAAACTGAAATCTCCACAATTATATTATATTATATTTATGACCCCGCTGTTGACTTTTGGTTATGGCAAAAGGACAACCAAAAATATCAATGCAAGCGTGACGAAATATTCA
>APFE030847044.1:949-11159 GCA_000404065.3 Pinus taeda
TAGGTCATCCTGTAGCAGTTTATAGACATCCTGTAGAAACCTCTGAGTATCCTGTAGGATCCCCTGCAGACATCCTGTAGGAGGCCATTCACTCGGTTGCTGAGCTTCTAAATGTGGAAAACCTCTATGGATGGATGCTAAGGGTCCATAGGGACCTCACCTAGCCTCCCCAACCTGTCCCACGCTTTCCTTCCTTCTCCATCCCATCTGCACAACCAAACCCTAATTAGCACACAATCACAATCATTCCATCCACTTAAAGGAAAAATACAAAAACATGTCTTTTATGATGCAAGCAGTTTAGATCCATGCATTTTCACTTATCAGAGGTAGCAGCAACATTGGTAGAAGTTTCTTTCACGTCATTTGCATTATAGAGGCTAGACTAGTTAAATTAGGGTTTCCTAGGTTTACATGCTTTGATTTGCTTTCAGTTCATTTTTGTCAAGTAGATTAGTCTTCTTTGAGCTAGCTTTCATCCATCATTGATAAAGATTCTTCTGTGAGCCCATAGAAGTTGGCTTGAGCCCTAGCGGACTTGTGCTAGCTGACCAAGTGACAGCTGCGACAAGAGCTAGTACTTGTGCATACAGTACCGTCGCTTCCAAGTTTGTACGAACTACCGGGTTGATAAAACAAGAGACAGGAAGCCCCAGGAGTTGTAGCATTATTGCTACAATACTGGAACTCACCACCAGCAGTGAAGAAAAACTTATTCATAAAGCTCCTTATTCTTTAGGTTCTCATTTTTCTTTAATCCCAAAGGACAACTCACCCCCTATCCACCATACTCCTCTAGTCCTATTAGTCACTCCTCAACTCCCTATCATTCAGAATTCCAGTACTCTGTTAGCCACCATAGCTATGGCAGGTCCACAAACCACCAAAATGGAAAGGATCATAGCTGTGAGGTATGGACCTCTAGTACTGCCCACTCCTTTGAATGCTATGCCTACTGGAGAATATCAGAAATACATGCCTAAGTTCACTGGAACTGAAGGGGTTACAGCTGAAGAACATCTTGAAGCATTTTATAGCTATGTTGATAATCTCGATATTAGTGAAAATGATGTATGGATGAGGGTGTTTGTCCAGAGCCTAGATGGTGAGGCTAGGAAATGGTTCAGAGAATTGACTCCAAGATCTTTAATAGATATTGAAGCATTAGATGATGTATTTTTAAAACATTGGGGGGACAAGAAAGATCTTCTCTACTACCATACTGAGTTTGGGAAGATGAAAAGGGAAAATGGGGAGTCTCTTTCTTATTTCAATAAAAGGTTTTATCGCATGTATAGCAAGATACCAGCTGAAGTGAAACCCACCCCTACCTCTGCTAAACTCACCGATGCCAATGCCTTCGATTATGACTTCTGTCTACTATTGAGGGAGAGAAGATGTGCGTCTCTGGCTAAAATGTAGGATGCAACCTTGGAGGTAGAATCCAACACCATGGTTGCAGAGAAACTCAAAGGACATGTTGACCGAAGGAGACAAAGGGGTGAACCTTCATCATCTTCATATTCCAAGATAGATAAAATTACCAAGATGATAGAGTCATTGGCATCTGAAATCTCCAAATTAAAGTTTGAGCAGCATCCTGGGAAAGGAAGGGCTCCTAATACCTTTTCTCCCATAAATTTGAATCCATATAGAAGAGCTAACGAGCAGTTATAGATTATGCAAAGGAGTAGAGATGCCAATGAAGACCAAAGGGTGAATACCCCTTTCCAGAATGTAGTCATGGAAGAGGAGCAGTTTGATGAAGATGATGAGATCCATTGTATGGAAGATGAAGGCAGTGCCTCCTTTTTTACCTTAGCTGCCTATGAGGAGTCATTATCCAAGAGTGGGATGGTGAAGCTGTTCTACAAACTGAAGATCAACAAAGATATAATCTGAGGTCAAAGACAAACAATGCCAAGGACTTCCCTATTCAAACAGCTGCTGTCCCTACATAGCAACAGGCTAACAAGCAAAAATGAGCGGCAGCTGATCCCATCATCCTTAAAGCTCCAACCTAAGAGGTAAGAGGCCCTGACAAGTCCCCTTCTCCTTTTAGTTTTGAATCAGAAATCTGGAAGCTGAAAATATCTATACCTCTAGTGGAACTAGTGAAGAATGAAGCCTTTAAGAGACCCATCCTTTAGGCCCTTGAGCTCAAGGACACACAAGCATCAAACGACTATGTGAATTTACAAGATGACAAACCTATAGTTGTGCTTAGCCCAATCACTGAACCCTCTGATGATAGCTCCCGATCATTCTATGTATCTTTGACTATTCATGACAAAATCCTTCACAACTGCCTTTTGGACACAGGAGCATCCATAATCTAATGCCCAAGGCTGTTATGGATGAGTTGGGCGTTGACATCACTAGGCCTTATCATGACCTGTTTTCTTTTGATTCTAGAAAGGTGAAATGTTTGGGCTTAATCAAAGATCTAGCCATCACCCTGTCTCAGCTACCTATGAAAAGCATGATGATGGATATCATGGTAGCAGATGTTCCCCCTAAGTTTGACATGCTTCTTTCCAGGGGATGGATTAAAAGATTAGGTGGGAAATTGCAGAATGACCTGTGCTATGCTATTGTACCAGTTTTTGGAGGAGAAAGCAGGAGACTATACAGAGAAGCTTAGTTGGCTAATATCATTAGTGATGAGAAGAATCATACTAATCATCCCATCTATGCTGTTGATACTTATTTTGGAGCTTGTGTTCTCCAAATCGAAGAATCCCAGTTGGCCTCCATACAGCTCCGGAAACCAGTGTGTCAGATCATAGAGGATGAAGGCCCACAAGTTTGGGATATGTTCTTTGATGGAGCTTGCTCTAGGGAAGCTGCAGGAGCAGGGGTAGTTCTGATATCTCCCACACGAGAAGGCATCCATTTATCTTTCAAGCTAACTTTTCAGGTTACAAATAATATAGCAAAATATGAGGCTTTCATAGTAGGCTTGAACATTGCTGAAGAAAAGGGTATAAATAATCTGAAGATGTTTGGAGATGTAGACCTTATCATTCAGCAGGTGAACAAAACTTTCCAAGCAAAGCATCCAAGGCTGAAAGCATACAAAGATGAGGTATGGAGACTCAAGGATTCTTTGAATAGCTTTAGTATTTCATACATCCCTAGGGCTGAGAATCAACTTTTCGATTCCCTTGCTGTGTCTGCTAGCAGTTTTGTCCCTCCTTGGCCTCCTAGGTTGACTTATGAAGTCAAAGTGAAATATAGACCATCCTTGCCTGACAATGTCAAATACTGGAAATTTTTTGAGGATGATGTTGAATTCAATAGGTTTCTGCAAGTAGTAACCATATTCCTAAAGGGCTGGTGCCTTTAGAGAAGTTGTTTGATCATAATGATGTACATTATAATCCTGCCTAGAAAGAGAACGAGTCTGTAGTCCATAGACATGATGTAGGGAGCCCAGGTCAATTAAAGTACATAAATCTATCCACCCACTTGTCTGCTACCCAAAGTTCTAAATATTACAACCTGAAGAAACAATTTACTGATGTCTTTGCCTGGGAGTACAGTGACCTTAAGGCTTATGACAAAAACATCATCCAGCATAAGATTCCCTTGGAGAAAGACATCATCCCTTTTAAGTAGAAGTTGAGGCCTATCAACCCTATATTACTACCTTTGATTGAAAAAGAAATTAAGAAATTGCTGGCTACCAAGATCATAGTTCCCCTAAGGTATTCAAAGTCGGTAGCGAACTTAGTAGTAGTAAGGAAGAAAAATGGAGAAATCAGGCTTTGTGTTGACTTTAGAAATCTGAACAAGTGTTCCAAGAAAGACAACTACCCCTACCCAAGATGGAACATTTACTGCAAAAAGTTTCAGGGGCTAAAATCATGTCTTTCGTATACGGCTTTTCAGGTTACAATCAAGCTGCAGTACATCCAGAAGACCAAGATAACACTGCCTTCACTACTCCTTGGGGCACTTTCATGTACTCCAAGATGCCTTTTGGACTGATGAATGCTGGGGCTACCTTTCAGAGGGCCATGGATATAGCCTTCGTGGGAGAGAAGGACAAGTTTGTCCTGATTTACCTTGACGACATAACAGTTTTCTCCAGCAGCCACAAGGATCATTTACAGCATTTGAGGAAGGTATTCCTAAAGTGCAGAAGGTTTGGAATCTCAGTAAATCGTAAGAAGTCACAGTTTGCTCTACGAGAAGGCAAACTGTTGGGGCACATAGTTTCTGATACAGTTGTCAAGATCGACCCAGAAAGAGTTCAAGCGATACAGACATTGTCTGTTCCAAGGTCAAAGAAGGACAGTCAATCTTTCCTGGGTAAGATTAACTTTATGAGAAGGTTTATTCCAAATTTTGTAGAACTAGTGAAGCATATCACCTCCATGCTAAAGAAGGGGTTCGATATAAAATGGACAGAGGCTGCAAGAAGATCTTTCCAAGCCATGAAAAGAGATATCATGGAAGCTCCCACCTTAATCAGCCCAGACTACACAAAGGAGTTTTATATCTTCTCTTTTGCCAATTATGATACACTTGCAGCAGTCTTGTTGCAGAGAAATGGTGAAGGTGTAGAGCACCCAGTGGCCTTCTTCAACAAAACTTTGAGAGATGTTGAATTAAGGTATGAAATTATCGAAAAATAGGCATACATTCTTATAAAGTCTTTAAAATCCTTCCGAATTTACATTCTGCACTCAAGAGTGGTGGCCTATGTACCTTCAGCTTCAGTAAAGGATATCCTAACGCAACTAGACATTGATGGAAGAAGGACCAAATGGATTGCAAAACTCATAGAGTTCAGCATAGAGATAAATCCCACCAAGCTTGTCAAAGGAAAGGGCCTGGCTCATCTTATGGTTGAGGAAAATTTCACTTTGTTGGACATAAGTTGCATAAGTGCAGATTCGGGTGTCGAACAGGCCGAGGAGGCAATAGAAGAACAAAGGCAGAGCCAGTAATTCGCCAAGAATTTGGCTACTTGTGAGTGGTATTCCAATATAGCTCATTTCTTGTTGAAGTTAGAAGTCCCTCCAGGGCTTAGCTCAAGTCAGGCCAGGACCATTAAGCTCAAATCAGCCAAGTTTTGTATTAATAAGAACATGCTTTATTAGAGGGACCCATTTGGAATCCTCTTAAGATGTCTAGACAAAGAACAATTTGTGGAAGTGATGTATCAGTTTCATTCTAGCATCTATGGGGACATCACTATTGGAAAGCCATAGCCCACAAGATCCTAAGGGCTGGGTATTATTGGCCTACTTTATTCGCTAATGTGTTTTCATTTGTGAAGTCTTGTGACAAGTGCCAAAGGTTTACAGGAAGACAACAACTGAAATCTTTGCCCCTGAAGCCAATACATACCAATGACCCTTTCCAGTAGTGGGGTTTAGATTTCATAGGGAAAATTAATCCACATTCCAGTGGCTAGCATAGATGGATCTTAGTAGCCATTGATTATTTTATCAAATGGATGGAGGCCATACCCACTAGGAGGGTTGATCACCAGGTTGTCATAAAGTTCTTAACTAAGAATATTTACACTAGATTTGGTTGCCCGACCAAACTAGTTACTTACAATGTAGTGGCTTTCAAAGCAAAGGAATTGGTGGACATGTGTGAGTCAATGGGCATTAAATTAGTGCATTCCACCTCATATTATCCCCAGGGCAATGGCTTGGTAGAATTATCCAATAAAAGCCTTGTAACGATAATAAAAAAACTACTAGAGGACAACAAACGGAATTGGGATTCCAAGCTAAAATTTGCATTGTGGGCTGACATAGTTACCACCAAGAAATCTACAAGGAACTCTCCATTCAATCTAGTGTATGGTACTGAGGTTGTTTTTCCAATACAATTGACCCTCCCTATGGCCAAGTTCTTACAAGAGGAGCTGGATGAAGGAGATGACATGGCAAAGAGGATGAATGACTTGGTTGAAGTTCACCAAATTAGGGATCCACTGATTGAGAAGTCAGTAACGCATCAAAAGAAGACTAAGGATGTCTTTGATAAAAAGGCAAAGATGGACAGCTTTCAGGTTGGTGACTGGGTTCTTAAATGGGATGCATTGAAAGAAAAGAAGGGAAACCATGGTAAATTTGATGCCTTGTGGACAGGACCATTTGTCATTGCTCAAGTTTAGATGAACAACACTTTCATCCTGCAAAGTTTAGAAGGGGAAGGTGTTTTTGATGGCCCAATCAATGGGAGGTTTTTGAAACTTTATTTTGTTTAAGGCTTCAAATCCTTGGTATTGTAAATATGTTTTTCAGTTTTATTTCATACTAGTTAGACTCCATGCCCAATGGAACACTATGTAGTAGATTTAATCTTGTTGTTTACTGGAAAGGCAGTGGTCTACAGTTCTTGAAACCTCACAGGGAGGCTTTCATCCCCAAAAGGAGCCAGTGTTAGCCCTGAGATGCAGAGCTGCCATTTTGAACGCTAAAGGATGGGATAGTCTACTTTGTTGTCCTAGAGGGCCCCACACAGGACATCATCTCTCTCTTCTCACTCTTCCACTTACATTTCATTCCGCTCGTTCCCTAAACCAACCCTCACATCCCGACGAAACCCTTTTTTTTTCCTTAAGCCTAAGTGAAGTAACCCAAAACCCCCGAAAAACCTCTCTTCTCCACCCATACACACCCTCCACATAGTTCTCAAGAACACTTTGTACCTCTGCATCCTTCCACCATTGATCTTTCCTCACCAGATCTGACAGCCCTCAATCATATCGCATGGGAAATTAGCGAGAGGAATACCCACCTGATGAGGGCAGTTTTTCTCTCTCCTCCACTGCTACATGTCACCCACTAAATGGAGTCAGGCAGAATCCGCCATTTACCACTTACTACCTGATGCCCTTCCAATAGAAACCACAACCACCCAAAAGAAACCACCCTCGGGTGTTATCATTCGCGCACCTCCTCCGCCTGATAGTTGTCTGATCTGCTCACCTGAGATCTAACAGCCCGGACATGTTCCGCTAACACCATGATCTCAGGCCTCCCGCGCACGATCTCTACCATGCATTTCCTCGATCCAATGGCCCCCGTTCATGATCACTCCCGCGCACTTCCTCCACTATGCCATTCCTCCATCCATCTGATTTAACAAGCCCGTCCATCCATGCACCTCGTACTCCACTCTTTATCTGTTACCCAAGGGAGAAGGTGGTCGACTCTATCAGTCTGGTGATGGTTAGACCGCTGAAGCAAATTAACTGAAAGCATGGCCAAGGGAAGGAGGACACAGCATGATCCATCAAACAGAATTAAACAGTCATGGAGCTCCACTGCCATAATCAAGCCAACCACCTAATAGGACAGCACAGTACCATAATTGATCAATGTTTTCGTGATGGAAAGGAAATTGCATCCTAGAACGCAACCAAACAGTTAATGATAGTAAGTGGTCGATTAAGACATCTTGAACCCTAAATGATTAAGGACCATTGTAAAAATAAACTATAAATAGCTGAAAGCAAGATGTAATCAGGGTTCAACCCCTGGAGACTGTAGATACTCTGTTCCTTGCAGCGTCTCATCTTCATTTTCAATAATACAAGCTTCTTTTGTTGTTACATGCTCAATGTCCATTTCCCTTCTGTTCTAAACTCTCATTTGGATTGGTTTATTCATAATTTCATATGTGTCTAACACTAGACAACTGTCATCTTGTCTTTGCATTGGTAAATCAGATTTGTTATTGAATAAGTCATCCATGTTTCTTCTGTATTTAGTGCTAGATAATTGTCATCATATCTCTACGCTGATATATTACATTTGCAAGTTTCATTTACTTGTTGTATCTGGCCATCATATGTTTATGTATGTATCTATTGGTGTGGTTAGTACTCTCCATTCCTTCCCTTAATCTGCAAATTATTGAGCATTAGTGGTCTAAATCCTTGTAGGCTGAGGGTGTTCATGTATGTCTAGAGTGAAAACAGAGTTGAAGTGGTTATTCGGCTTGAACAAAACCATCATCCATTCCAATAGTTCCTAGAACAATACTGAAGATTATATGTTACCAGGCATATCTGAGCTACAACCTAGGAGAGTTTCCTGGAGTGATAAAACAACATTGTGGTTCTCCTTTGACAAGACCAGGTTCCCACACACTTCTGCTAGCATTCCATGGTGGCCTCAATCAAAAATATTTTTAAGGCTCTTCCCTTTATGCTTCACTCCAAACCAAATCACACTTCTCCCTCACACAACTAGATAGCTACAATTATGAATATCTTGTTGTTTACTCCAAACCAAAATAACACTAGCACACCCACATTAACACTCCAACACTAACACTAGCTTGTGCTTGGGAAGAAGGGAGGTTTATATGGGATGAATGGATGGTAGATGGATCCTCTTCTCATGGGAGAAGGTCTTATCCCTTGAGGTAGTTCCATTATTATAGGGGAAAGGAGCTCAAACTGACATCCTCAACCCCATCCAACCAAACCATTTACCAGACTTCTGTTACGAGGCTTATAGAGCTGGAAGTTTCGGCTCCTAATTTAAAAAAAATTCCATAATAGGACCAGTGCAACTGGAACATAGCTCAGTCACTCTGGTCGGTGCTAGGGATAGTGATAATCTCTGCACATCAACTCAGGGGAGACAAAGGCCATTAGCGCCAGTCTTGTAAACTGGGCAAAACAAAAGTTTTAGGGGAAACGGTGCAAAAGGGAATTGATCTTCTCATGAAGAGGGACATAATGGGAGTTTCTTCCTGAAGGGAAAGCATGTAGGGTTCACTGTAGAGGTCCTCTAGGATCAAGGAACGGGGAGTACAGGGATAGTGACAAAATGTTGTGTAATAGATGCATCCTAAAGCGTGAAGGCCGAACTAGAGTGAGGGATGAAATGATTTATGAATCAGTGCGAGGAACTGTAGTCTGCCGTCAGAAAACCTGCAAGCAAGTATAGATACATATACATAACTGAGAACTATGTCAAATGATACATGAATCGTGGCATGGACACAACCATCTAGAGAATGATCATGTAAATGGATCTAGGTATGGATGCAGCCATCCGTCAAAGAGGATCATAATGAAACCAATGTATGGTCGCAACCATCCATCTAGAAGAGACATGCATACCGACATAATCATGTCACATCACTTTGCAACCTGTGATTTTGTGATTTGAGCCCAGGGTCTTGCGCTCCAACAGGACCCGATAAAAGTACAAATTCTAACATGTGAATGGATGCGTTGACGTCGAACATGCTAGAAAGTCGCTTGACTACCAGTCAATGATGTAAATTGTTAACAAGTGCGAGAGAAACCACCAATAATGACAATGGTCCTCAAGGTACTATCATCATAATCCATGGAATGTGAATAGAGGAACTCAAGTCGAACACCTGTGAAATCACTTGATCAAAAGCCAATGATGTCACTTTGTCATAGAGTGCGAAGAACTTGCCATTAGGGCATGCAAGCTCTAAGGTACTAGAAGGGAGTCGCTCAATCAACTTCCCAGATAATGAGTTGAAGTTGATGGAAAGTGACCATGTTGAAGGAGGGCCATAATGTTTCCCACATCATCGACACAAGATGAAAGGATGCAAAATGATTTTGGATAATACAGAGAATCAGAGGTAAATGTAACCGTAGAAGGACAACTCTTGAACATATCGGCGACACGACTGGAAGTTTGGCAGCTTTTGGATCCATGGGATCGGTGGTCATGATGACATGGCAGAGATCAAATGGAAGGCAAAATGAATGGCCCAAACCTAGGAAGTTCAACTATACAAAGGAGGATATCTCAACCTGACACGAAGCAAAAAGTGTGATGTTCAAGAGTGAGTCGCCAACACAACTGGTAGATTTCCAAATTTCCCCCCACCACTCCTGGCAGGTACACGAATTACTTTTAAATCGCAAGCTTGAAGGGGATAGCATATGCTTGCATTGTATGTTCATCCTTCAGATGAATTTGACCTAGTAAGTTTAAGGAGCCCTAGGAAGGAGAAGCTCATGTTCGTCATAGTGAGGAATCTGATGTCGTTTAATAGTTTAACGAGTTCGACAAAGGTGTAACTCAAGATCTTTTTCATGTTTAGAGAGTTTGAAAAACACACATAAAAGAAAACTCCACATGGTCCCTTTTCATACATTTGTGTCTCTCGAGCCCGAAAAGGTAGAAAATGATACTTGAGAGAATCACTTGACCATTTCAATCAAGGAGTA
>APFE030847053.1:0-55236 GCA_000404065.3 Pinus taeda
ATCTAGTCTTGCGACACGACTCACCCAACTCGTGGTGCTTGTGGGCACTCAACCTTAAGGGTGTTAAGTTATGGCATGTTCTATGCTTATCACAGTTTACTTCTTTTTCTTATTATATTCCACAGATTAGCAATCACATGTACATAAAGTAAAGTGCAGATAGAACATAAAGCGATCGACCGAAAACAAGCCAAGACAAGAGACACAAGATGTGGCGGCTAACCAGGGACAAACCCCACAATGTGGGGAAACCCTTTGATCAAATCTTCTTTTATCTTCAATAATTCAGCAGAGGGAAATAGTACAATAAATCTGATTTATATCAGCAGTAGCAAGCCCTAGATCAGCAGCATCAGCATTAGCGACTTCATCATCAAAACTAGGACAGACGATATCTCACAAACCGACCATTGGATCGGCTTGATTCCACCACCAAAAGTTGCAGCTTCCAAAGGAGGTTCAGATGAACCTACAACGCAATTTAGATGAGGATATCTTCTTATCCACGCAGGTCAAAATTCACTTCTACAGTTGCAACTTCAGTTTCAGCAGCTTCCTTCAAACTAGGGCAGTGGATATCTTGCAAATTGTCCGTCAGATTGACTTGATTCCACCACCAAAAGTTGCGGCTTTCAGAGGAGGTTCAAATGAACCCACAGCGCAATTCTGATGAGGAGATCTTCTAGTCCACGCAGGTCAAACTTTACTTCTGCAGTTGCAGCTTCAGTTTCAGCAGCTTCCAGCTTCACATGTGTGAAGGAGAGACCCTTTTCTGCGCAGTAAAGAGAGAGTGATGTGATGAAATGAGTGAGTCCCAAATGAGGAAAAGTCCTCCTATATTTATACACAATGTTGGTGTTTGAATAGATGCGACTGTTGGGCTTCTGAGCCTACACGAGTTGTAGGTCAGCTTGATAATAATTCGATAATCAAAATAAATTCATATCTCCATGAATACTTATCGAAATCAGATGATTTTATATCAATCCTACACCTCTCGACGGGGGGAATCTAATGAACATATTATCAGCCATGAATAAGATGACCCACATGAAGTTTTGCCCTAGTTGCCAATTTTAACACTCCCTCTCAACTAGGGAGAACTTCATCTGCAATTTGTTTATCGGTCGTTACTATTCATCCATCAAATGCACTGCCCTATACAGCGTGACCCTTAACCTGCTCTTCTCTATTCTGCCTGTTTTTCTTTGTCTTGTTCTCCCTGTACTGATCTGTACGACTCTGCTCTGATATGTGCTGCTCTTCTTTGTTCTATTCTGCTCTACTTTTATCCAAATTATGAAGAAGAAATGATCAAGGATGTATCATACTAACTCAAAGTCATTCTCAGAGGATGTACCACTGGTCCCAGACCAATCTCAACCAACCCAAAGTCAGCATCATAGTGAGTACAACTCCACTGGACCCAGACCAGTATCATCCTCCATCGACTCAAAGTCAGTCTCAGAGCGCGTACCACTGGTCCCAGACCAGTCTCAAGTAACCCGAAGTCAGCTTCATAGTAAGTACCACTCCTACCACTAGTCCCAGACCTGTATCGCAGTCTAAGAGAGTGTACCACTGGTCCCAAACCAGTACTGCACTGACACAAAGTCAGTCTCGGAGTATGTACCACTGGTCCTGGACCAATCTCAACCAACCTGAAGTCAGTTTCATAGTATGGTACAACTCTCACTGGTCCCAGACCAGTACTTCACTGACACGAAGTCAGTCTCAGAGTATGTACCACTGGTCCCAGACCAATCTCAACCGACCCGAAGTCGGTGTCATAGTATGGTACAGCTCTCACTGGTCCCAAACCAGTACTGCACTAACACAAAGTCAGTCTCGGAGTATGTACCATTTGTCCCAGACCAGTCTCAACCGACCCGAAGTCAATGTCATAGTATGGTACAACTTCTACCACTGGTCCCAGACCAGTATCATTGATCCCAGTTCAATGGAGGTCATCCTAGCATAGGGAGTATGGTAGATACAACGATGCGTCCATCGGTGGTCCCTAACTTCATTTCCCTGCTCATTGATCAGATGAGAGGTACTTCCCATGAGTCCCAGACTACATGGGTAGGATGACTCGACAGGAGAACTAATCAATCTTGTCCTCAGGAGAACACATCAATCCTGCTACAATTGCCATGGAGAACACATCAATCTAGGCCTCACAGGAGAACACATCAATCCTGCTACAATCGCCATGGAGAACACATCAATCTAGGCCTTACAGGAGAACAACATCAATCTGCTACAATCGCCATGGAGGAACACATCAAATCGGCCTCACAGGAGAACACATTAATCCTGCTACAATCGCCATGGAGAACACATCAATCCAGGCCTCACAAGAGAACACATCAATCCTGCTACACAGGAGAGCGAATCATCCTATTCCACAAGAGAGCGAATCATCTTGTCCCACAAGAGAGCGAATCATCTTGTTCTAGTGCGCACCACCAAGGGAGGGTGAGTCACCCTGTGGTCGTATGTTGCTCCAGTAAGAATAGCAAGCCCCCTCAAAGCTCCCAAAGCTCAATGTATGCAACATGCAGGACCCTTGTACAAGGGTTTCTTGACGACTCCAAGTCGTTTTGGAAAATCACAGATTAGATCTTTCCTCAAGGCTTTCACAAGGTGTATCGACCTGTACATCATCTTAACGCAATGGAGCCTCCTTACCATATCCCAAATGATGTCTATCTACTAGAGCGATCGACGAATACAGGATTCCTCAATAATCGAATCCCACCTCTGGTTGTTACAGAGAATCACAGTGGTATGTGTTCAAACATCTCATTGAAGAGATTTCCCAACCAGGCAGCTTCATACGAAATCATACTCGTAGATATGTATCTAGTCTCGGCGATGCTTATGGCAACCAACTTCTGCTTCCTGCTCATCCATTATATCGAAGCAGAATCCAAAGAGAAACAGCACTAAAAGTGCTCTAGTGATCCTCCACACTACCTGCCTAATCAGCATTCGAATAATCATGCAATTTCATATTTCCGACAGTGTATCTCAATCCATGAGAGATTGTGTCTCGAAGACATCTCAGAAGATTCTTGGCACCAATCTAGTGATGCTCAACCAAATATGAGCTCACAATGCTAACTGCAAAACATATGTTCGGACAGAGGTTCACCAAGAACATCAACGCGAATCAGTTTTTGAAACTCAAAGGCATTTCCCAAATCTAGTCCGACATCACTACCATATAACTTCTGAAAGTTAAGATCCTCGAGGTAGTCACAAGCTTGCAGTCCATCATTACAAATCTTTTCAGAATCTTCACCCATATTTTCCTTGAGATAGGCAAATTTCACTTGGCTTCTGCCACACTTCAAGTCCTTGGTCCTTCATTTCAAATCTAGAAGCCAACTCCCTCTTACATTTGTGAATGAGAGGGTCTGCACCTGTTAGAAAGAGGTCATCCACATATAACCCCAGACTGAGAGGTTTGTCATCTTCAACCTTAAAGTAAAGGTTAGGATCGGCTTCACTCCTAACGAATCCCAGCTTCATCAAGTAGCTATCGATCCTCTCCTACCATGCTCGGGGTGCTTGCTTCAGCCCATAGAGAGCCTTCTTCAACCTGCATACAGGAGATTTTCAATCATAAACCTCAAGTCCTTCGGGTTGGTTCCACATAGACCTTTTCTTTCATCGAATCGTGCAAGAACACAGTCTTGACATCCATCTAATGTAGGTTCCATCCTTGTGAAGCCACAAGGGCTATGATCAAGTGGGTGGTCGTATATCTGGCAACAGGTGCAAATATCACATCATAGTCTATACCTTCCTTCTGGGAGAAACCACGAGCAACAAAACGAGCCTTATACTTTCCGTACTTCCATCTGCTGCATGCTTTATCTTGTAAAGCCATTTAGAAGTGACAATTGTCTTGTCCTGGGGTCTGGGAACTACTTCCCGGACATCATTCTCCATAATAGACTCATATTCTTTGGTCATAGCATCCTTCCATACTTGATGCTTGACGGCATCTAAGAATGACGGAGGCTCATTTTGTATGATCGTGCTCATGATGGTCAAGTATCCCTAATACCTGTTAGGTTTCTTACTTTCACGAAAGGTTCCTCGGGGTGCAGCATGTCGTTCAGCATCATCAAGTATCCCCCTAAGCCATGAAGGCCTCTTCCTAGAAGAGGAAGGCTCAGGTGGATAAATAGAATCCATGGGTTCCTCCAAATCAGGCATTGTTAAATCATCTACCCATAGAGACAATTTCCACAATCGTACAGTTCTTCCTTTCCGCCACATCATTCTGCTCAGGAGAATGTGGTGTAGTAGTCTCCCTCTTAATGCCAGCCTCAAATATGCGTTGGTGAACCAACTGTAATATATCAAAGGTCTTGCTTTGGCTTGAGGGGAATGGTCCCCTTTTGAGCTTTCCTTCGGCACATCTTGGACATACACCACCTTTCTCTACTCGGAATTCGGGCATCCCTGTCACCAACTGTCTTACACCGAGTAGAGCTTTATAATGAAGGTGGGCAAACCTCCAATGCCAAATTTCGGACTAAAGAGATGTGTCATAAGACATGACACCTAGCAAACTTCCACCGACCTGACATAAAGAATCAACTCGAAACCCAAGAGTAAAGGCATCTTTAACATTATTTTTCGATACATGTAGCTTGCCATCGTTGAAGGTTTACCTTGTAGCCTTTGTCTTCCATTGCCGAGATGGACACCAAGTTCTTTCGGAGGTCAGGTGCATTTAATACATCCTGGAATTTCTAGCCTTCTTGAATGGTTATCCTCTTCCTTGATTTCCAACATTCCTTTTACCTTTGCTATTGAATTTTCCATCCCTTCGATTACCATGAGAGAGATTTTGATCATCGTCACGGTGAAAGTCCTTTCTATCAGGGCATTCCCTTGCATAGTGACCTGCTTTATCGCAAATGTAACATTGTCCTTTTCTTCCACCCTTAGGTCCAGGCTTTTCTTTTGATTTAGTCCTGGAATTATTTCTTTTCTTAGCATGAAAAGAAAAGGCAACAGGAGGACCTTTAGGCATGGGCATTTCTTCCTCTTCTACCCTTGTTTCTTCTTGAATGCATCTAGCCATTAATTCCTCGAAACCAGGAATTACATTATCGTTCAGAAGAGTATTCCTAAACACGTACCATTCGAATGGTAATCCTCCAAGAGTCGTGAGTGCCATTTCCTTATCATTAATAGTCTCCCCAATAGATAGGAGATCGTTCTTGATCTCAGTGATTCGTAAGAACTATGCTTGCATACTCTCATCTTTACCCTTCTTGATTTCCCTCAGATTATTTCTAAGAAACAAAACTTGATTTGCATCATTGTATCGTAGATTTCCTTGGAAGTGTCCAGTTCAGAGATGTAGGCCACTAAGTGCTTGTCGATAGAGTCCCAGATGATCTTCTTTGTTTTGACTTCTTCGTTTTTCTATTTGTTCCAGGCAACAGCGTATGCATTTGATAGCGGCTCAACAATATTGCCTCTTACATGGTCCAACACTCCTTGATCCTCTAGGGTTAGATCGATAAACATCTTCCATCCGTGATAGTCAGCTTACTCACGAAGCTTGTTCGACAAGAAAGAGTGTTGAGGACCCCATAGTTCTTTTAGGATAGCCTTGCCAATCTTCTCTTTGGTGATTGCTCTTGCTAGGGCTTTGTCTTCACCTCAGCTCCGATACCATGATAAGTTATGGTATGTTCTATGCTTAGAACAGTTTACTTCTTTTTCTTATTATATTCCTCAGATTAGCAATCACATGTACATAAAGTAAAGTGCAGATAGAACATTAAACGATCGAAAAAAAACAAGCCAAGACAAAAGACACAAGATGTGGCGGCTTGCTAGGGACAAACCCCACAATGTGTGGGGAAACCCTTTGATCAAATCTTCTTTTATCTTCAATAATTTAGCAGAGGAAATAGTGCAATAAATCTGATTTATATCAACAATAGCAAAACCCTACATCAGCGACATCAGCATTAGCAGCTTCATCATTAAAACTAGGGCAGACAATATCTCACAAACCGACAGTCGGATCGGCTTGATTCCACCACCAAAAGTTGCGGCTTCCAAAGGAGGTTCAGATGAACCGACAACGCAATTTAGATGAGGAGATCTTCTGGTCCACGCAGGTCAAATTTCACTTCTGCAGTTGCAGCTTCAGTTTCAGCAGCTTCCTTCAAACTAGGGCAGTTGATATCTTGCAAACTGTCTGTCGGATTGACTTAATTCCACCACCAAAAGTTGCAGCTTTAAGAGAAGGTTCAGATTAACCTACAGCGCAGTTCAGATGATGAGATCTTCTAGTCCACGCAGGTCAAACTTTACTTCTGCAGTTGCAGCTTCAGTTTCAACGACTTCCGGCTTCACATGTGTGAGGGAGAGACCCTTTTCTACGCAGTAGAGAAGAGACTCTTTTCTGCGTGGTAGAGAGAAAGATGTGATGAGATGAGTGAGTCCAAATGAAGAAAAGTCTTCCTATATTTATACACAACTTTGGTGTTTGAATAGATGCGACTGTTGGGCTTCTGAGCCTACATGAGTTGTAGGTCAGCGTGATAATAATTCCATAATCAAAATAAATTCATATCTCCATGAATAGTTATCGGAATCAGAGGATCCTTGTATCAATCCTACACATCTCGACGAGAGGAATCTAATGAACATATTATCAGCGATGAATAAGATGACCCACATGAAGTTTTGCCCTAGTTGCCAATTTTAACAAAGGGCCTAACATTCTCCCCCACTTCAAAGATGTTGTCGTCCTCAACAATAAACCCCCTGGAAATCCATCTATTACCAACATGTTGCATCCCCACAAAGATTTCCCATCAAAATAACATCCCATGCCATCGAACAACCTCCTATCAACTGGACACAAATCACGTGAAGAATGCTCATCTCCTAACTCTGCATCAATAATGTGAACCTGTGAATTCTCTCATAAGAATGGCATGCGTTGGATCCCCTTGTGTCATCAGCTAATCAGGTAGCTAATCTGACCGTAGCGCCAACTCCACAAGAACTCATGCCACCCAAACAAGTGCAAACACGTCACATCCCGATGTCGTCCCAAAACAACCTTTGGAATATTATTGAATAGAGTGATAGTCAACTCTCAGGAGGCCATGTTTGCTATAATAACACCACTTAACATAACCTTATTCAAAATCATGTGAAATCGCCAATCATTAGGGATTGTTTTCGCAAAATTTGGCAAGCCTTATGAAGGGACTCACAAGGTGAGGGTCAAACCCTGTAGCAACAATGACGAAGGACAACCATTATCACCTCAATAATCTTCCTCCTGCTATTTGGTGGCGTCTCACAACAGTAGAGGCTCGCGTACATTCACCTATAAGGGAATTTTAGTTGAAGCGTGCCTATATTGCCATATTTTCAACGCCCACTCAATACCTTTTTTATATCATTTTTCCATTTGTCATCCCTTCCTAGTGCCTTTTGGATGCATGATTACCACATTTTTAGTGAAGTTAAGAATAATCTCTTTTACAACACTTTCACTTCTTCTTGTGCATTACAATGCGAAACTACCATATTTCATACTAACATGGTCAAACAAAAGTGAAAGTCAGTGGTTGCAAATCCCACAACAGGTGTTGCAACTACATTTCCAGCAGCGCAACTTCTTACAAGTGTCGCCACCGTATTCCAAGCATTTCAACTCCCTATAAGCGCTACAAATTTGAATATAGTGTGCAGTTGCCAGTTACTACAACTCCGATGGCAATTATTATTATTGCAACTCTAGCGTTGCCACTTGCAGAGATAATGATGCTGCAAATTATTTGTAACCCAATGAAGCTGCTACAAATTTGAGATGCCATTCTGATGTTGAATTCCCTACATTTTTCTTTGTTACCACAACTCTTGTTGATGCAACTCCAAAATATCACGCCAGCTCTTTGTGCAACGACCCAACTGTACTATCAGCACAATTTTCTCACAAAAGAAGATGATGTAGGCAACTGGGTGAGTGATTAAGGAGGAAAATTCACATGCTAACGACTCCCGGCTAATCTGAGTCAACATTTGTTGACCAAATACCAAATTCTCGAAGGAATTTTAAAAGGATGAGTTGTATGATTCTCTTATGGTGGCTATCCCATCTTTCACTTAGTCTAGATACTAACATGTTGTATAAATACTTGAATTCTTTCAAAGCCTGGGGGGGGGAAGTATTGTTAAAATGCATTGTGTAATTTCTACACGCCTACAATGTAAAGTGTCTTTTGCTCCAACTATTCAATGGCCTTCTCGTGATCTATTGAATTGAAGATTTAATAGTAACTTATCTAAGGAAGTAATATGTGAAACTTACATCATGATGTCTACGCTTTATTTCTAAATTATTTATTTATAAGTCATTTGCATCATTGCCTTGTGCTATTGTGTAAATGTTACAACAATCAAGAATATCATCGTACTTGAACAAGTCACCTCTAGCATATATTGTGTTTACTTTCTGTGAGTTTGTTTACTTTCATGCAATTGCGATTTACCTTACTTGCAATTTACTTTCTTGCAAAGAGTGTTGCATTTCCTGCAAGGTGTGGTGTGTTTGATTTGATCAGTGACATGTGAAAGAATCATTATCTTGTATTGTGGTAACATTTAGATTACTACAACCTCAACACACACAACATATTGCACTAGCACATACAATGCACGACAATTCACAAGTTCCAAACAAATCCAAAATTGACAATTAAATGAGAATACTTTTGGTTGTCTTCTCGAGTTATTCGAAGGAAATTAAAAGACATGTCACTAGTTAGAGGGCTCTTAGGTGATATAATTGGCCTAGGGAAAGATACCTTAATCATTGAAAGGGCTCAATTCTTTTAGTATACTAACCCTACACAGAACAAGGATGTGCGCAAGCTAGGGTTTATTGATATGCAATGATGAAGGAATACCTAGACATGTAGAAGTTATACAAAGAGTTTATTTAATGGTTGGATCAACAAAATGAAAAAGGTAAGCCCTTATAAAGGCTTCAAGTTGAAGCTCGACTACGATTAGGTTTTCTATAGCACAAAATAGATTAGGATGACGTAAACGCTATTCCGTGAGGACTCACCACAATAAGAGTTAGATTTTGCATTTAGAAGGCAAAAGGACTCTAACCCTAGATTTTAATCCACAAACATTAGTCAAAATGTCTCGAAATGTAAATCGGGAAGGGATCCTCTATTTAAATGATGTATATCCCTTCAGGTTTACAAAAATATTAGGCATTATAAGCCCTCAAAGGCCTAAACTCATATATAAAAAACCACCTAGCAAAACCATCTCAAGATCAAGTGAAAGTCACAATCATTAGGGACAATGATCATAGATGCATCACAGTGGACCACACTTAGTTTTTAAGGGTGTAATAACAATTGAAACTAAGATCACCTTCAAATAACTAAATATAATAAGAACCATAAAAGTGTTCACTAATTTTGTTAAGGATAGCTAGATAATCAGCCCTATTATAATGACAATGGAAAGGAAGGACTTCAAGGCAAGGTTCCATGGCCATGGGACCAGTTGATAGACGTCCATCATCCTTACTGTATAGATGTAAAGAGGGAGAAATCATGGAGGCATGAGTTAACCCATCCCTCATCCTACTCTTTTCACCCCTCTGAGGAAACTTTTTCTTCTTTTTTAAAAGCTTTGACAAAGTAATGCCCCCAAAGCGCTCCTGGAGTAAAGCCGTGTCGAGGCCGTCTGAGTGTGCGACACCAACGAGGTTCCTTGGAGTTGCAATGACCAACTTACAAGTATTTGTCTCCCAGATTACAGTTCTAACGCTTTTATTCACATGTTAGATATATTACGTGTGTTGAATCCAACATGTAATCAAAAACCAAGCATAATGCCCAATACTCAATTAACATTCCTCTCATGTGCAAGTGTCGCCACTCCATTCCAAGCGTTGCAACTCCCTATAGCCACTACAACTCTAGATATAGTGCGCAGTTGTTGCAACTTTCTATAGGCGCTACAACTCTGGATATAGTGCGCAGTTGTTGCAACTCCGGTCATACTCATCATTGTTGCAACTCTGATGTTGCCTCTTACAGAGATAATGATATTGCAACTTACCTATGATCCAAAGAAGATGCTACAACTCTTGCATCGCCACTTTGTTGCTCAATTCTCTACATTTTTCCTTATTGCAACTCCTGTTGTCACAACTCTTGTTGTTGCAACTCCGACGCCAACTCTTAGTGCAATGGTTCAATTGTACAATCAGCACAAGTTTCCCACAATAGAAGATGACATAGGCAAGTGGGTGAGCGATTAAGGAGGACAACTCATACACTGACGACTCCCAACTAATCTGAGTCTACGTTTGTTAACCGAATACCAAATTCAAGAAAGAATTGTAGAAGGATGAGTCGTCTGATTCTCTTAGGTTGGCTATCTAATCTTTAACTCAGTTTATATGCTAACATTTTGTATCTAGTCTTGCGACACGACTCAACCAACTCGTGGTGCTGCCACTACAACTCTAGATATAGTGCACAGTTGTTGCAACTTTCTATAGGCGCTACAACTCTGGATATAGTGCGCAGTCGTTGCAACTCCGGTCATAATCATCATTGTTGCAACTCTAATGTGGCCACTTACAGAGATAATGATATTGCAACTTACGTATGATCCAAAGAAGATGCTTCAACTCTTGCGTCGCCACTTTGTTGCTCAATTCTCTACATTTTTCCTTATTGCAACTCCTGTTGTCACAACTCTCGTTGTTGCAACTCCAACATATCACGCCAACTCTTTGTCCAATGGTTCAACTGTACAGTCAACACAAGTTTCCCACCATAGAAGATGACATAGGCAAGTGGGTGAGCGATTAAGGAGGACAACTCATATACTAACGACTCCCAACTAATCTGAGTCGACGTTTATTAACCGAATACCAAATTCAAGGAAGAATTGTAGAAGGATGAGCCATCTGATTGTCTTAGGTTGGCTATCCAATCTTTAACTCGATTTATATGCTAACATTTTGTATCTAGTATTGCGACACGACTCACCCAACTCGTGGTGCTTGTGGGCACTCAACCTTAAGGGCCTAACATTCTCCCCCACTTCAAAGATGTTGTCATCCTCAACAATAAACCCCCTAGAAATCCATCTATCACCAAGATGTTGCATCCCCACGAAGATTGCCCATCAACATAACATCCCATGCCATTGAACAACCTCCTATCAACAGGACACAAATCATGTGAAGAATGCTCATCTCCTAACACTGCATAAATAATGTGAACCTGCGAATTCTCTCATAAGAATGGCATGCGTTGGATCCCCTTATGTCATCAACTAATCAGGTAGCTAATCTGATCGTAGCGCCAACTCCACAAGAACTCATGCCACCCAAACAAGTGAAAACACGTCACATCCCGATGTCGTCCCAAACATCTCTAGACATAAAATCCACCATTTCGAATTTTCTCATCAGGAAGTACCTTTGCTAGACTCTCCACATATCTTTGGACTCGCCACCCTGAGCAACTAATGACGAGCCCATCTCCAAGAGCACACAAAGAAAATGACGTGGGGTGTCGAGAACTACCACTCCACACTCCATATCCAACTCAACCTCCTAAAGATGTACCCTAATCTCTTGAATATAATCTATCTAATGCTAGAAATAGTTGTCTGCCTCATGGAATGACCCCTCCATATTTGTTTGCAACATATCTCAATAATGGGGGATATGAACCTATCCTCCCCTCAATCTCCTTAATCAATCTCTCCAACTCTAGATCTTGAGGCCATACATCTAACTCTATAGTCTCCCTCGACTCCTCAGACTCCACACTAGCTAGTTTATACCAAGGCTCATCATTTTGAACCTCTTCCAAAACTACAGATGAAATCCTATTGACTCCATCATCATCAAAGTAATCCTCAATCAATTGTCCCTCATCATCATAAATTTCATCAAACTCGGGTGGCGATCTCTCAGCATCAACCATCTGAGGTCTCCCAACGAGACTCAAAACCCTCTCTTCCAAATTAGTCATCATCCTAGTCTATTGTAAAAGGATAGACTCCACACGATTCAACCTCCTAAGAATCTCATCATCAAGCTATCTCTCTGCCACAAGGACAACTATCATCCTAGCACCTCCATCTGAAATGGCTCGTATAACTCTCTCTCCAATCAAAAATTCCCATCCCTATATAATCTCATAGTCTTCCAATTGAATGATGGTGAAGTCAAGCTTCTGACTCCAGCATTCAATCTGCACCAAAACATCCCTAACTAATTTGAAAACTCTCCTATACTTGTAGTTCCCTGATTTGAAAGAAAAATGGACTGGAACAATTTGCAATCCAAATCTCCTTGCTACATCCTCCCTCATGAAGTTGTGGGTAGCACTGCTATCCACAAAAGGAACCTACAAACTTCGAACAAAATCTACACCTACATAGTTCAATCGATTTATGCTCTGATCCTATTTAAGATCGGTCACTTTTTAACACGCTGCACTCAAACACTGCATCACTCCCACAGAACGTTTCTTTGTCTCCTATATCACAATCAACTTCTACCTCAATGGACATCTTCTTAGCCATCTAATCTTCTGCACACATCAAACATGAAAGATACTTCTACTTCCGTGAAATACTTTGCTTATGTCCATCCTCTTCCAAAGATTTCCCTTTCCTAATCCTAATGAACTAATGACCACAACCCTGAAGAATGGAGATGAAATCTAGGGAATGATGGAAAGTGGTAAGCATCCACGCTACTTCAATCCAAGTTACCCAATTAGTGCCCGTCCTATAACCCTAAGGCCTTAGAGCAGGTCCCAATGGACTAGGGTCAAAAACTAACCTCTCTCGTAAGTGAGAGAATAAGTTTACAACCAAGATTGGTTAATAATACAAATCACCCCTTAATTCGTATTAGAATTCCCAAAGCATCAAGAAAAAGCACAATATTACAAGAAGTATATTGAATGATGACCCACCTACCTTAATTAATTTGATCATTAAATCCCTAATCCTACAAAAGTTTGTTTTAATTGAGAAGTAAGAGGCAACCTTAGAATCGCTTTGTCTTGCCTCATGGACCCTATCTACTGCTAGGGAAGCCTCCTTTTTGTTGGGTTCGTCTCAACCTTAAAAGACGAAAGTAGTTGCATAGGTGGCAATTGCAACACTTTCAAGCTACACTCAAGCTTAGTACCTTGTGATGGCCTTGCAATGAGAGACATGTAAGTTTCTATGACAACAAGCTTCTAATGCATTACCATTTTTTCTATTTAAGCTTCTAATGTGTTACCATCTTCAACCAAAACCAAAATGAAAAGGAAATAAATACCCAAAACAATGGGTAAAATAACCTTTGGAATATTGTTGAATAGAGTGATAGTCAACTCTCAAGAGGCCATGTTTGATATAATAAAACCACTTAACATAACCTTACTCAAAATCATGTGAAATCGCCAATCATTAGGGATGGTTGCCGCAAAATTTGGCAAGCCTTATGAGGGGACTCACAAGGTGAGGGTCAAACCTTGTCGCAACAATGAGGAAGGACAAGCCATTATCACCTCAATAATCTTCCTCCTGCTATTTAGTGAAGACTCACCACAGTAGAGGCTCACCTATATTCACCTATAAGGGTATTTTAGTGGAAGCGTAACTAAATTGGCATATTTTCAACGCCCACTCAATACCTTTTTCTATCATTTTTCCATTCTTTATCCCTTCCTAGTGCCTTTTGGATCCATCATTACCACATTTTTAGTGAAGTTATGAATAATCTCTTTTTACACCACTTTCACTTCTTCTTATGCATTACGATGTAAAACTGCCATATTTCATACTAACATGGTCAAACAAAAGTGAAATTCAGTGGTTGCAAATCCCACAACAGGTGTTGAAACTCCATTTCCCGCATCAAAACTTCCTACAAGTGTCGCCACTCCATTCCAAGCATTTCAACTCCCTATAAGCGCTACAACTTTGAATATAATGCGCAATTTCTACAACTCCAATGGCAATCATCATTGTTGCAACTCTGGCGTTGCCACTTGCCGAGATAATGATCCAGCAAATTACCTGTGAACCAATGAAGCTGCTACAACTTTGAGTTGCCATTCTGTTGTTGAATTCCCTACATTTTTCCTTGTTGCCACAACTCTCATTGTTGCAACTCCGAAATATCACGTCGGCTCTTTGTGCAACGTTCCAACCGTACTGTCAGCACAAGTTTCTCACAAAAGAAGATGACGTAGGCAAGTGGGTGAGTGATTAAGGAGGTAAACTCACATGCTAACGACTCCCGGCTAATCTGAGTCAACATTTGTTAACCAAATACCAAATTCTCGAAAGAATTTCAAAAGGATGAGTCGTATGATTCTCTTACGCTAGCTATCTGATTCCTTCACTTAGTCTACATACCAACATTTTGTATAAATACCTAAATTCTTTCAAACCCTAGGGGGGGAAGTATTGTTAAAATGCATTGTGTAATTTCTACACCCCTGCAATGAAAAGTGTTTTTTGCTCCAACTATTCGATGGCCTTCTCGTGATCTATTGAATTGAAGATTTAATAGTAACTTATCTAAGGAAGTAACTTGTGAAACTGATATCATGATGTCTACGTTTTATTTCTAAATTATTTATTTATAAGTCATTTGCATCATTGCCTAGTGCTATTGTGTGACATTTACAACAATCAAGAATATCATCATACTTGAACAAGTCACCTCTAGCAGCTATTGTGTTTACTTTCTGTGAGTGCTTTCATGCAATTGTGATTTACCTTACTTGCGATTTACTTTCTTGCAAAGAATGTTTCATTTCTTGCAAGGTGTGGTGTGTTTGATTAGATCAGTGACATGTGAAAGAATCATTATCTTGTATTGTGGTAACATTTAGATTACTACAACCTCAACACACACAACATATTGCACTAACACATACAATGCACGACAACTCACAAGTTCCAAACAAATCCAAAATTGACAATTAAATGAGAATACTTTTGGTTGTCTTCCCGAGTTATTCGAAGGGTAATTAAAAGACATGTCACTAGTTAGAGGGCTCTTAGGTGATATAATTGGCCTAGGGAAAGATACCTTAATCATTGAATGGGCTCAATTCTTTTAGTATACTAACACTGAACAAAGATGTGCGTAAGCTAGGGTTTATCGATATGCAATGATGAAGGAATACCTAGACATGTAGAAGTTATATAAAGAGTTTATTTAATGATTGGATCAACAAAATGAAAAAGGTAAGCCCTCATAAAGGCTTCAAGTTTTAGCTTGACTACGATTAGGGTTTCTAGAGCACAAAATAGTTTGGGATGACGTCAACACTATTTGGTGAGGACTCGCCACAATAAGAGTTAGATTTTGCATTTAAAACGCAAAAGGACTCTGACCCTAGATTTTCATCCACAAACATCCAACCAAAATGTCCCCAAATGTAAATCAAGAAGGAATCCTCTATTTATATGATGTATATCCCTTCACGTTTACAAAAATATTAGCATTATAAGCCCTCAAAGGCCTAAACTGATATATAAAAAACCACCTAGCAAAACCATCTCAAGATCAGGTCAAAGTCGCAATCATTAGGGACAATGATCATAGATGCATCATAGTGGACCACACTTAATTGTTAAGGGTGTAATAACAATTGAAACTGAGATCACCCTCAAATAACTAAATAGAATAAGAACCATAAAAGTGTTCCCTAATTTTGTTAAGGATTGCTAGATAATCAACAATATTATAATGACAATGGAGGTGAAGGAATTCAAGGCAAGGTCCCTTGGCCATGCAACCAATTGAAAAACGTCCATCATCCTTAGTGTATAGATGTAAAGAGGGAGCAGTCATGGAGCCATGAATTAACCCATCCCTCATCCTACTCTTTCCAGCCCTCTGAGGAAACTTTTTCTTCTTTTTTAAACGTCCATCATCCTTAGTGTATAGATGTAAAGAGGGAGTAGCCATGCAGGCATGAGTTAACCCATCCCTCATCCTACTCTTTCCACCCCTCTAAGGAAACTTTTTCTTCTCTTTTAAAAGGTTTCACAATGTAATGCCCCCAAAGCTCTCCTGCAGTAAAGGAGCGTCAAGGCCCTTTGGGTGTGCGACACCGACAAGGTTCCTTGGAGTTGCAATGACCAACTTACAAGTATTTGTCTCCCAGATTACACTTCTAGCACTTTTATTCACATGTTAGATATATTACGCGTGTGGTATCCAACATGTAATCAAAACACAAGTATAATGCCCAATACTCAATTAACATTCCTCTCATGTGCAAGAGTCCAATCATCGCATCATTATCATCATGTTACAATATTACGTCAAATTCGCACAATACAAAAATGCTCATAAAGAAGTGCACCAAGATATGGAAAAGGGGACCCTCGTTCTACCCACACATGTTATTATAAAGGTTTCACAAATGCATTACAATGTTGCCAAATATCCAAGATAGCTCTGGTTTTGCTGCTAATTAAAGCCCTCAAATTTAAATTCAAAACTCCCTACTCAATCCACCCTTGGGTATACACCTTTGGTTGCTTAAGAGACTTTGAAGTGTGGCACATTGCTGTCACAAAATGAGGTCTAAACATCTTCGCCTATTGCTGCAATCACAATTTCAATCCCTCAGCTACCATCATCGTCCAACTTGTGCGTAGAACCTCCTCTCGAAATTCGATTGGTTCAGTTTGTTTCTCTTCTTTACCCGTTAGGGTAGAGCGAACCTCAAAGTCAGTTCTTCTCTCCTTTGTGGCTCAAAATTGCAGCAAGGTTCAGAGTTGTTGTTAGACACCTAATCCATTAGGGTTTTGGTGCACAGTTACTGCATGTCCAAGAAACCTTGGAAGTTGAACCCAATGGTTGTATGTTGTATTTATATGTACATCATTCTTGATAGAATTGGAATTCATTTCCAATAGTAGTATCAGAGCATGGTAGATATGATATTCATTGAATAGCATTAAAAAACTATGCAACGCCAATATGGGCATAGAACAGATTTGTCGTAGTGTAGGTTGGTGTTGGAATTAACCATGCCATTGTTGGGTCAGGAGAGAGCATAGTCCAGAGGAACACTGCTCAGGTTTCCCTTGTATCCTTAATACAGGTAAAAAAATAAACTAGAAGGGGCGGGTACAATACCGTAAAAAGTCCAAGAGTTGCTTCATGTAAGCCATTTTTTTTCATTTAAGGAGCCACTGGGACGACCTGAAGACCTAAAAATAGTGTGTTGTGGGTACCTTGACAATGTTGTTGAGGTTGAGGCTCAGCATGGCCGAGTATATGTTCATATCTTAAAATGACATCATTTGCAAAAGATTGCTCCCTTCATTTCTTAGACGGTTGAAGATTTCTAGTGGTCTTGTATGTCTATCGTCTTCATTATATTCTTTACCAAAGATTTTAATAAATTTATATATTGTAGTATGCAGACTCCAGAGTGTCAATCCAATGTCTATAAATTATAAATCAACTCTAGTTGTATGTTACTAGGCGCATTCTTGGGTAATATAACTCGAGCATTTGTTCGTAAGTGAGGATTTGTACCATAAGATATCGTGACATTCTAAGCATTTGTCCCCAATGATTTTCATAAATCTTGTCGAATGATGAAGCCACGATAGCTACAACTGATCCAGAAGTGGAGTAATGTGAGGGGAATGCAAAAAAGAGAAAATATAAAAGCTCTATCGCAAGGCATGAGCATATGCGGGTTGGCTTCTCCTGTATTGGTTCTTTTTATATGCCTACTTCTCCTTTTAAGTTTTGGGTATATACCAAGTGTTTTTGTGTGTCTCCAATTCGTACAACATAGAAGACTATTCTCCCATATGCGGGTGCATGAAGTAATTGCTATTGGAGATGCATGCCCTGACCACATCAATTTCTCTTGAGGATTTCGACTTCTCATTCATCTTATTCTATGATGTCGCTACTCCATATGTGAATTGAATCTGTTATTAGATCAATATTTGAAATAAAATTGAATATTTTATCAATGGTAGAAAACCCAATCAATTGTATTGCAACTCGGACATTCAAAACATCACCTTACAAACTCATCTCTCATGAGTAGATTCGATGTATTTAGTCGGCCCATGCGATTAACCTGTGAGGGAAAGTGACATTTCTCTTTTGCTGAAAGGAGGCTAAAGTCAAAAATACCCATCATTCGGTCCAAAGGGAAAAGAATGGCATTTCTATAAACGGGCATCTCCTGGAGATAAATTTTACATATTTCAGTGTTGCTCTTGATTATTCCAAGTTGATGAGGTAATCTCCAACATGTGTGATGTGTTGAGATATGATCTTTGTTGCTCACATTAAACAAGTTGTTGTAGTTGCGATATCTATCTAGCACCACAGTAGTCGTGGGCTCAAAGAAAGCATAGTCGAGTTTAATGACCAAAGCGGGTAACTTGAAGGCCGTATTACGCAAGACCTCTCTCCATGTGGATGTTCCATCTTGATTCACTACCACCCCAAAACTCTGAATCTCATGAGATGCATGGAAAATATAACAAAAAAATTGAGTATTATCCCAAAATACAGAAGCTCATGAGATGTGTGGCAAATGTCACAATTTAATTGAGGACAATGTGAGCTTCTATCGGTGATTACTGCCTAGATTATATCAATTGGTTCAATTCTGGTGGAGTTGCATTGGTTTAAAAATATCATTGGTTGATGTACATTCTAATTGGTCTTCACAATGATAGTTTAAGCATGGTTGGAATGATTTCGCTGACATTCAACTTTAAATACATTTAAATTACATGAGGTCTAGTTTAGCATTTAACTTGAATTTCATTTAGTGAAAAAAGTTTATTTGTTGACATTGCAAGTGGGTGCACTTTCGGTTGAAGTCAACACCCTTAAATTTTTGAGCTTGAGTTATTGTAAAATGGCTTGAATTACTAATATATTAAGAGTTATTGAACCCTCTAATACTATCTACTATTTATAACACAATCCAAATTACCAAGGACACTCTCTAACATTCGAACCTATTTGCAAAATGCACAAGACAAGATCAAGTTTCTGCAACACGAATCTCAATTCCAACGAGATGAAATACAACAGAAGAGTCATGATTCTGAACTAGTTCATGTTTAGAACAGCTGCCTTTATGAGTCTGACTCTCATCAACAGTCAAAGATTAATCAAATTTGTGAGGTCATTCCAGATTTGCATAAAGATGCAGAGGTTCAAACGGCACTTCACAAGCCCATCATTAGACCATGGAAAGAAGTTAACAAAAGGAAAATAACTGGTCTTGGATATGAAAAGGATATGTCCTTTCATATTTTGAACTATTCCAAGCGCATCCAATTTCATAGTGTTAGGTCTCTTCAGCATGGTTCATTTTCACTTGTTCATATTCCATAGCCACAACAAATTGTTAGATACCAACATTGTGATAGAGCTGGCCATGTGAAAGATCAATGTTTTGATCTTCACCGTTGTGGGCCCTTGTGAGCATTGTGGTAAGCACACTCATCATTCAGACAAATGTTTCAAAAACAAGACTCCTGCAAGAATGAAGATTCACCTTGGATGGACTTCTTGGCTATGGTCTTCAAGGGCCAAGACGATATACCGATCATACCACAGAATTTGTTCTCGAGTATTAACTTCTCTTATAGTGAATATTTCTTCATCTTCTCACCTTGTATCACAAGGGGGGGTTGATGGTCAATTACTAGCTTTGAAGGTTTATCAAGAGAGCCTGAACAAGAGCTAGTTGCGAGAGCCTAGAGCTCGAGTCAACCAGTTTCAGAGTTGTAGCCAAAGACAAATTTATGCTCCATGAGCATGCTTTCTGGTTGGTGGCCACTTAAACCACCACTTGCTGAAGACTTCGGTTTCTACTACACAGTGTCTAGTAATCTTCGGACCATTATTAAGGAGCATTTCCACTAGTAGAAGACTCCAACTTCTAGCAATATTGGGAATTGTTCTAGGAACTGTTTTAAGCTTTAGCTCTAGAGTTGGTGACTGACCTTAAACCACCACCGATAGAGACGTCAAGTTCTCCCATTTGGTTTTTTGTCATCCTCAAAAACCACCATTCCAAAGAGCTCATTTTTCCATTGGTTGTCATGCATTTCTACAGTTTAGATCTATTCTTGGACTCATATAAACCCCTTCATATTAAGGGGGGGAATGTTAGACACCTAATCCATTAAGGTTATAGTAGACAGTTACTACATGTCCAATAAACCTTGGAAGTTGAATCCAATGATTTGTATGTTATATTTATATGTACAACATTCTTAATAGAAATTGAATTCATTTCCAACAATGATTCCAACAGTTGCATATTTCTCCTTGTCTTGCCTTTCCTTGCGAACTTACCTCCCAAGGCTTGTTTCTTGCCTTCCAACTCGGTTACACAACTCTCATTATATATGGATCATATGGTCACACAAATGTATGTGTCTCATCCAACAGACACGTCTCTTTTGTCGGCCAACCCTTCACATCTCACCAGTCCACTGAAAAAATATTTGTTTTGACCTCCTTTCTCATGAAATCGACCCAATTCATGGTGAAATCTCCAATGTGGCGATGTGTGGGCTCCGTTGGCACGACCTAACTAACGTGACCCATCATAAGGGAAACCTAAAATTTGGGCGAGCGCTAAACACTTGCTCCAACTCATACCCATTCAACTCATTACGCTTGGGTGCTCTCATCTCAACCATCTAACTTGATCATGAGTGCACTCATCTCGACCATCTCGTCTCGCTCAATTAAGAAACCCCAAAATGCCAAACAATCAATATAAATCATGTGATTCCTACCTAGCCTTGCGACACGACTCGCCCAACTCGTGGCGCTCAACTCGAAGGGCCTAACATCCTCCCCCTCTTCAAAGATGTTGTCATCCTCAACAATGAACCCCCTAGCAATCCATTTGTCACCAAGGTGTTGCATCCTCAACAAGATTGTCCATCAAACTAACATCCCATGCCATAGAGCAACCTCCTATCAAACTGCACGAATCATGTGAATAATGCTCATCTCCTAACATTGCATCAATCATGTGAACCTGTGAATGCTCTCATAAGAATGGCATGTGTTGGATCCCCTTGTGTTTTGAGCTAATCCAGTAGCTAATTTGATCATAACACCAACTCCACAAGAAATCCTGCCACCCAAAAAAGTGCAAACACTTCACATCCCAATGTCATCCCAAACATCTCTACACATAAAATCCACCATCTCAAATTTTCTCATCAGGAAGTACCACTGCTAGTCTCTCCACATATCTCTGCACTCGCCACCTTGACCAACTAACGACGAGCCCATCTCCAAGAGCTCACAGAGAAGATGAAGTGGGGTAGGCTCAAGGACTACCTCTCCACACTCCATATCCAACTAAACCACCTAAATATGTACCCCAATCTCTCAAATATGCTCTATCTGATGCTAGAAATGGTCGTCCACCCCATGGAATGACCCCTCCATATCTGTATGCAACATATCTCAATAATGGGGGATATGAACCTATCCTACCCTCGCTTTCCTTAATCAATCTCTCCAACTCTAGATCCTGAAGCCATACATCTAACTCTATAATCTCCCTAGAGTCCTCAAGCTCCCTACTGGCTCGTCTATACCAAGGCTCATCAATTTGAACCTCATCCCAAACTACAGATAAAATCCTCTTGGCTCCATCATCATCAAGGTAATGCTCTATCAAGTCTCCCTCGTCATCATAAATGTCAGCAAATCCGTCAAACTCAGGTGGTGATGTCTCAACATCAACCATCTGAGATCTCTCGATAAGACTTGGAACTCTCTCTAACAAGTTTGTCATCATCTTGGTCTGGCTTAAAAGGATATACTCCACATGATCCAAGCTCCTAAGAATCTCATCATCAAGCTATATCTCTGCCACAAGGATAACTGTCATCCTAGCACCTCCAAATAAAATAGCTCGTACAATCGAAAAACTCACAGGCTTTGCTCCCCAAAGAATGAACAATCTATCCCAGTGTGGTATAGGCACAACCCTCTCTCCAATCAAAAATTCATATCCCAATACAACCTCATAGTCATCAAATTGAATGACCGTCAAGTCAAGCTTCCCACTCCAATATCCAATCTACACTAGAACATCCATAACTAAGTTGACAACTCTCTTATCCTCATAATTCCCTGCTTTAAAGGAAATAAGGACTACAACAGTCTACAATCCCAATATCCTCACTAGATCCTCCCTCATGAAGTCATGAGTAGCACTGCTATCCACAAAAGCAACCTACTGACTCCCAAAAAAATCAACAGTTACATAATCCAATCGATTTTTGCTTTGATCCTATTTTAGAGTGGCCTCTTTTGAAGAAGTTGCACCTAAAACCTACAACACTACCACAAAAGGCTTCTCTGCCTCCTACATCGTAGTCAACCGCATCCCTTACGGATTTGCCACCAATCCTTTAGAGGAACTGAGGATCCGAAAATTGAATCTATGGTTTGGCCTTTTTTTGGCGATTCCTAGAAAATTGGATTCATGGGGGCCCGATCCGCGGATCCAGAAAGGATCGGGTGCGGATCTGTGGAGGTTCGAGCGTGTATCCACTGTGTATCGCAAGCGGGACAGAGAGAAGGTGGACGGTTCACAGAGTTCTGCGGGGCTTTTTTTGTTTTTGTTTATTTTGGAAATTCAAACAGTTATGTGAGGAACTACACTTTCTGAATACTCCCAAGGTGCCCGTTGATGCTCCCTAGACGCTTCCTAGATGCTCCCTAATGGTAATGTTAAATTCTTGAAGTAAGAGGATCTTTCATTTCCATCCTTTTACTTAAATTTTTAACATTACCATGAAATGACTCGGGATGTTTGAGAGTGGTTCCAACCTCATCAAACTTCATATGGAGAAAACAGAATTCCATATCCCATTCAAAGTTCAGCAAGCTTAACAGTTTTCAGGATCAATGGGATTGTGGCGTTTTTGGATTATATCGTGTATGAGGGCATGTGATTGGCATTTAATCAAGAGCACCAAGTCCTATATGTACCTCAGTGTTGGTGTTGTTGATTGTTGAACTCCTTTGTCATGGCCTTAGCAATTTTGTACCCTTCACTCAAGTCAAAATCATTGATCAAGCATGTTAAGCTTCCTCTACCATATTATAAGGCTTGGATTAAGCTATTCGATCAAAATTAGGCAATGTTGACTAATATCCCTATAGAATTGAAGTAGAGGCAAAGGCCAGACAAAAGAAGAGGCATCTAGATTCTAGATGGTTGATGTTAGAATAATTAATCATTGATGTACAATGGATGTCATATCTATCCTGATTTATGTAAAAATATGCACGTTTTCATGTCTTCTACAACTAATATGGTATTTTGGAAGTTTTTTTATATAAATGCAAAAAAATATAAATGTATATATATAGTAGACACTTCGCTTCCTAGATTTTTGGGAAATGACACTTCTGCGTACCCGCTTCTAAAAAACGACCCTGCTTTGTGCAACGTTGTCTCCGCATATCAAACATGAAAGAAACTTCTTCTACTTCCCTAAACTACTTTGCTTATGTCCATACTCTTTCTAAGATTTCCCTTTTCTTCCTTTTCTTGCTCTTATCACCACCCTGCACTTCCCCTTTTGTCTTCCCCCATTTTCACAGAAATCCAAAAGCTTATCTACTGCAATGATAACCTCTGCAAGTGCATGAACATTTTTCCTTCTCACCTCTATCTGTGCAGTTGTGCCTAGGGCTGCAATCCCATCATGAAGTTAAACAACCTATCTCCATTAGGCATATCCTTGATCTCCAATATGAGACCAAAATACTCATGAATATAAGCATGTATGCTACTAGACTACCTCATTCCTCAACTTAGTCCTTGCATTCCAACTCTAATCCTTTGGTCCAAACTACATGTACAAACCTTCCTTCATCTTTGCACACATAGTGATATCATCCTAGATATGACCAGCAACAATCTGCTCCAGCCTAGACCTCCACCACAGCTTTGCATTCCTTGTCAAATACTTAGCAGCAACCCTAATATTGTCCTCCTCTAGGCATGCCCCCAATTGTCGAAGATATTTCTCTACATCCAAACAAAAATTTCCGATCACCTTCGTACTTCTAGTACCATCATACAACTCTGGTTCCTTTGCTTGCACCTTCACTGAAGTCTTAGACGAACACTGCCCAACCGCTTTCCTCAATATCGCAGTTGTCTCTATCTACTTACGAACCACTGACACAAGATCACTAACCTACATACCAACCGATCTGATCTCTGACCTTCATGACAATTCTTCTCCACAAAAATAGATATCCTGTCAAACTCTTGTATTCATTAAGTGAACATTTGTCTCATAGTCCTCATTTATGGATGATGAACACAATAATGATTAGTTCCTTATCCTAAATGGGCTCTATGGAGTAATGGGGGATGATTAGGGCATCCACTTTTAAAACACTAACTATTTATTCTTTGAGGTGAGAAATTAAATGCAAGTAATGCACATTCAAAGGCTCCATAAGCTTCAAAGAAAACAATTTTGCATGCATCAATGGAACAAAATTTTAATACAAGTCTAGCATTTAGTCATGACATAAATAGAAACCTTACTTCACACATACAATATCCAAAATATCAATGAAACTTACAAAATTCTCCAAAGAATCACTTCTTTCAATCCCATAACCACATCTCCATGCAAAATACCATCTCCACAAGGATTCACACCACAGAAAAGTTACATCTTTCCGAAGCAACAAAAAAGAGATCAATTCGCAATCTTACAAGAGAAGAGTGATCAAAATGTGTGAAGGGGAGCCCATATTTATATGAGACTTACCACCCTTACTTTTACAAATTTACAAGTAAAATCCCTAATTACAAAAGTTTGTTGACGTGTTTAACAAGTGTGAGGTTACAAGAAAACCTCAATTGCTCAAAAACATGACAAATAATGCCAAAATAACGCATGTGTGTGGGAGAAAAACCTCCACTAGGAGGTCATCATCCAAAGGAGCCCAAAATGCCACAAGTGAGGAATAGGCTAATGAGTCCTCCATACTCCAAAGGTAGCTCCAAATCCATGGGTGTGCCTCCAAAGTGCCATAATAGCAAGATGACATCACCAAGGTGCCCAACAGCACCCTCTAAAGGGAAAGAGGGAAGATGTCGCACCAACATCTCAAGTGTTGGGGTCAAATTGTGATGTAGGGTCATATAGAAAAAGGATCAAGAATATAGAGTTTAATTCTCATCATTCTCTAAATCAGTGTCAACTCTTTAACGACTCTTCAAATCCCCCCGTCTCTTCCCAATAATAGTGTGGGCGCAAAAATGTAAAGTCAATCATCGAACACTTTAACAAATGCCTATAATATTGGGGAGGGCCACCTTGCACCATTGGCATTGTCTTTTTTCTCCTAACAATCCCATCATTGTGATAAGAGACTAAAGCAATATGGTCATGCGGGAGAGACTAATGTCATAATTAGCCTTGAAAGTTGAAGCCCTTTAATACATCCATTAAAATTTCAACCCTTTCTTTGGCAATGATGGAGAATGCAAAGAAACAAAAAATTGAGATAGTATGATTTCTAAAGTGAAGAACTAATGAGGGGTGGCATCATATGTTTTACCCAGTCCTATTATTGATGATTTCAATGATATCACATGCTTTAGCATTTCTCCATAAGAGTAACCTCATGGATTCTCTTAGGTTGGCTATCCGATCTTTAACTCAGTTTCTATGCTAACATTTTGTATAAATACCCTGGGGGGGGGAAGTATTGTTAAAACGCATTGTGTAATTTCTACATTCCTACAACGAAAAGTGTCTTTTGCTCCAATTATTCGATGGCGTTCTCATGATATATTGAATTGAAGATTTAATATTACCTTGTCTAAGGAGGTAGGGCTGCCTCCTTCACCCGATACCGCTTGTAGCACTAGCTTAGATTTTGTATTTATAATTATATTAATTTGTAGTTAATCACTCTGGCTGCAACTCTATTACTTTCCTTTTGCTACAATAACACTCTTATGCCATGTTTCTATTGACTAATTATTGCTACAACTCCATGTTATACATTTCGGGCATTAGCTTCATGGGTAATTGATTGTCTAATTAATGTCATGCAGATTTGTGTTTCTGGGAATTTGGGTTGTTGTTGCAAGTAGCTTGTAGCTTATTTTTGCTTAATTTTCAGCATGGTAGTAGTTTATAGATCAAGAGTTGTGTGAATCTGATTTCTTGATTTATACACTTTATTTCTAAATTATTTATTTATCACATTTGCACAATAAGCACGTGTTATTGCATAAATGTTACAACAATCAAGAACATCATCATACTTGAACAAGTCACCTCTAGCAGCTATTGTTTTTACACTTTCAGCGTGTTTACTTTCATGCAGTTGTGATTCACTTTCCTTGTGATTTACTTTCTTGCAAAGAGTGCTTCATTTCCTGCAAGGTGTGGTGTGTTTGATTAGATAAGTGACATGTGAAAGCATCCTTATCTTGTACTTTAGTAACATTTAGATTACTACAGCCTCAAGATACACAACAAATTCCACCAATCACTAGGGACAATGATCATAGTAAGTCCCATAAAAGTGTTCCAGTTCCTAAGGGGAGGTGACATGTCCTAAGTCAACCCTTCAATCCATAGGTGCTTGTGATTATAATGGCAATGGAGGGGAAGGTCTTCAAGGAAAGGTACCATGGCCATGCAACCAGTTGATGGAGGTCCAACATCCTTAGTGTATAGATGAAAAAAGGGAGCAATCATGGAGGCAAGGGTTAACCCTTCTCTCATCCTACTCTTTCCACCCCTCTAGGGCAACTTTTTCATCATCTTTAAAAGCCTTGACTATGTAAAGCCCCCAGAGCATTTCTTGAGTTAAAGCGTGTCGAGGCCCTCTGAGAGTGAGGCATCGACGGGGTTCCTTACAATGGCAGTGACCAACTTACGAGTATTTGTCTCCCAAATTACACTCCTAGCACTTCTATTCACATGTTAGATATATTATGTTTGTCGAATCCAACATGTAATCAAAACACAAGTATAATGACCAATCTTCAATTAACATTCCCTCTCGTGTGTAAGAGTCCAATCATCACATTATTATTGTCCTGTTACAATATTATGTCACATTCATACAATAAAATAATGCTCATAAAGAAGTACACCAAGATATCGAAAAAGGGGCCATCAGTAAACCCACAAATGTTATCATAAACATTTCACAAATGCATTACAATGGTGTCAAATATCCAAGATAGCTCTTTATTTAATCCTAAATGAAGCCCTAAAATCTACATTCAAAACAGCATACTCAATCCACCCATGGGTTCGCACCTTTGGTTGCAAAAAAGACTTCAGAGTGCGGCATATAGCTATCTCAAAATGAGGTCAAAACATCTTCACCTACTGTTGAAATCACAATTCCAAACCCTTAGCTACAATCATTGTCCAACTCGTGCATAGAACCTCCTCTTGAAATTTGGTCGATTAAGTTTGTTTCTCTACTTTACCTGTGAGGATAGACTGAACCTCAAATTCAATTCTGCCATACTTCGTGGCTTGGACTTACGGCAAGGTTCAGAGTTGTTGTTAGACACCTAATTTGTTAGGGTTATGGTGGACAATCACTACATGTCCATGAAACCGTGGATGTTGAAACCAACGATTTCTATGTTGCATTTATATGTACATCATTCTTAATAGAATTTGAATTAATTTCCAACAGTGGTATCAAATTGTGGTAGATATGATATTCATTGAATAGAATTAAAATACTACTCGACGGCAATATGGGCATAGAAAAACTGTGTCGTAGTGTATGTTGGTCTTACAATCAACCACACCATTGTTGGGTCAGAAGAGAGCATAGTCCAAAGGGACATTGCTCAGTTTACCTTATAGCCAAAATAGAGGCATAGATTGACCTGAAAGGGCGCATGCATCGCTGAAAGAAATCCAAGAGTTTATTCATGTAAGCGAATGTTTTTTCATCAAGGATACACTCGGAGGTGGTAAGGATGACCCGAAGGCCTCAAAAGGGTGTGTCATGGACACCTTGATGGTGTTGTCGAGGTTCAGGCTCACCATGGCTGAGTATATATTCATATGTTAAGTTGACATCATTTGCGGAACAGTGCTCCGTTTGTTTCTCAAATGGTTGAAGATTTTTGGTGATGTTGTAAGTATATTGTCTTCATAATATTCTTTACCAAATATTTTAATCAATTTATATATTGCAATATGCAGAGTGTAAATCCAATGTCTGTAAATTACTAAATCATCACTAGTTGTATATTAATAGGTGCATTTTTTGGTAATATAAGCCAAATGTCTCTTCGTATGTGAAGATTTGTACCATAAGTTATTGCAACATTTTAAGCATTCGTCCCAAGAGAGGTTCAGAAATCTCGTCGACTGATGAAGCCGCAATAGCCACAATTGATCCAAAAGCGAAGCAATGTGAGGGAAGGCAAAAGAGAGAAAATATAAAATCTCTATAATCTGGCCTCGGCATATGCAGGTTGGCTTATCTTGTACTAGTTCTTTTTATTTGCCTACCTCTCCTTTTCAGTTTTGGGTATATACCAAGTGTTTTTGTGTGCCTCCAATCCGCCCAACATAGAAGAATATTCTCCCATATGCTGGTGCATGAAGTAATTGCTAATGGAGACGCATGTCCTGACCATATCAATTAATTGCATTGTAACTCGAATATTCAAAACATCACCTTTCAAACTCAAACTCTCATATGGGGAGATTCAATGTATTTAGTTAGCACATGCAATAACCTGTGTGGGAAAGCGACATTTCTCTTGTGCAAAAAGGAGCCTGAAGGGAAAATACCCACCATTCGATCCATAGGGAAAAGAATGGCATTTCTATCGATAAGCATCTCCTAGAGATAAAGTTTACATATTTCACTGCTCCTCTTGATTATTTCAGGTTGACGAGGAAATCTCCAACAAGTGTGATGTGTTGAGATACAGTCCTTGTTGTTCCCATTGAACAAGTTGTTGTAGTTGTCATATTTGTCTAGCACAATCGTAGCCATGGGCTCATAGAAAGTGTAGTCGAGTTTAATGACTAGAGCGGGAAACTTGAAGGTAGTATTGCGCAGGAGCTCTATCCATGTGGACGCTCCAACTTGATTCGCTACCACCCCAAAACTCTCAATCTCATGAGATGCATGGCAAATATAAAAGATGAGTTGAGGACTGTCCCAAAACACCGAAGCTCATGAGATGTTTGTCAAATGTAACAAGTTAATCGAGGACAATATGGGCTTCTATCGGTGGTTACTGCCTAGAATCTGTCAATGGTTAAATTCCTCTAGAGTTGCATCAGTGTTAAAATATCATTGGTTGATGTACATTCTAATCGGTCTTCACAATGATAGTTTGAGCATGGATGGAATGATTTCATTGACACTCAACTTAAATACATTTAAATTCAGTTGAATTTCATTTAGCGAAAAAGGTTTACTGGTTGACTTTGTAAGTGGGTGCATTTTCAGTTGAAGCTGACACCCTTATATTTATGAGCATGGGTTATTGTCAAATGGCTCGAATTACTAACATATTAGAGTTACTGAACACTCTTATACTATGTAATTTTCATAACACAATCCAAATCAACAAGGACACTCTCTCTAACATTCGAACTTACCTACAAAATGCACAAGACAGGATAGAGTTTTTGCAACTCAAATATCAATTACAGCAAAATGAACTACAAGAGAAGAGTCATGATTCTGAATTGGTTCATGTTTAGAACAACTCCTTTTTTTAATCTGACTCTCATCAATAGTTAGAGATTAATCAGATTTGTGAGGTCATTCCAAATTTGCATAAAGATGCAGAGGTCCAACCTGCACTTTACATCCCATTATTAGACCTTGGGAAGAAGTTGTTAACACAGGAAAATAACCGGTCTTGAATATGGAAAGGTTGTGTCCTTTCATATCCCGCACTATTCCAATCCCATCCAGTTTCATATTGCTAAGTTTCTTCAGGATGGTTCATCTTCACTTGCTCCTATTCCACAAGAACTACAAATTGTTAAATGCAAACATTGTGATAGAGTTCGCCAGGTGAAGGATCAGTGTTTTGATCTTCACCCTTGTGAGAATTATGGTAAGCACCCTCATCATTCAAACAGATGTTCCAAAAACAAGAGTCCTACATGAACGAAGAGTCACCTTGGATGGATTGCTTCTTGGCAATGGTCTTCAATAGCCAAGAAGATATACCTGTCATACCACAAAATTTGTTCTCGAGTATTGACTTGTCTTGCAATGAATATTTCTTAATCTTCTCAAATTGTATCTGACAGCGGGGGAATTGATGGTCACATAATGACTTCGAATGTTTATCAAGGGAGTTTGTGCCACAACCTAAACCAGAGCTTGTTGTGAGAGCATAGAGCCAGAGTTAGCTAGATTCAGGTTCGTAGCCAGAGACAAATTTACATGAGCATGCTTTTTGGGTGGTGGCCATCCTTAAACCACCACTGACAAAAGACTTTGGTTTTTGTTACATAGTTTCTAGTCATATTCAAACCATTATCGAGAAGCACTTCCACTCGTAGAATACTTCATCTTGTATCAATATTTGGAATAGTTCCAGGAACTTCTTTGAGCCTTAGTTCCAGAGTTGTTGATCGACCTTAAACCACCACCGATAGAGACCTCAAATTCTCCCATTTGGTTTGTAATCATCCTTAAAAAACACCATTTCAGAGAGCTCATTCCGCCATTGGATGCAATATAGTTTTTTCACTTTAGGTCTATTCTTGTAGTCATTAAAACTCCTTCAGATTAAGGTTGGGAATGTTAGACACCTAAACCATTAGGGTTCTGGTGGACGGTTACTGCATATCCAAGAAACCTTGGAAGTTGAATCCAACGGTTTGCGTGTTGTATTTATATGTACTTCATTCTTAATAGAAGTTGAATTCATTTCCAACAATGATTCCAACAGTTGCATATTACTCCTTGCCTTGCCTTTCCTTGTGAACTTGCCTCCCAAAGCTTGTTTCTTGCCTTCCAACTCGATTACATGGCTCTCAGTATATATCAATCATATGGCCACACAAAGGGATGTGTCTCATGTTGAAGTTTCTAAATTTACTTAATTTAGATACCCTTCATGCACTTTTTCTTATTTATTACTACCTACTTATTAATTTTTCTTTAACAAGTTATTTACAAAGTAAATACTGAAAATAAACACCAGTGCATGCTCAACATATTACAGATCAGCAACTAAAAGAAACAAGAACAAACACACCACATGACACCATTATTTTTGGACCAATATCCCCAGAAAAACCCAATGCGAGAAAACCGATGCAGCTATCTAAAGGTTTTCTTATTAAGCAATATCAGAGTACAATCTGGGTGTCGTAACTGGCCTACCCAACAGAGAATTTCCTTAGCAGCTATACCTCACAATTTGAGAGAAATCTCCTAGTTGAAACCCCAGAAAACCCTTCCGGCAGATCCTCAACACAAAACTGCTTCTGCAAACCCAGCGTCTACCCAATCTGGACTGCCTCAGCCCCTCTCTGTCTCACGCTAGCCCTGCGTCAGCCTTTCTTGGCCTACGTCAGCCCCAGGAGGCCCTACGTTAGCCTTTCTTCGCCTACGTCAGCCCCAGGAGGCCCTGCGTCAGCTCTGGGAGCCTTTGCATCAGCGACGCTGGCCCCTCTGGTGCTCTGCGCTACCTCTGCGTGAGCCCTTGTTGGCTCTACATCACCCCCTTGGCTGCTGCGCTGCTCTCCCAACACAATCTTTGTCTTCTCTATTCCTCTGTACTCAATGCCCCTCAATAGATCTCCTAATCATTGATTCTATCTCTCTTAGCAAACCCTGCTCTAGATAATAGAATCATTTGGTGTGCCTGTCCAAGTGACCCTCAAGCCTCCTCTTATACTTTTTCAGTTGACATCTCAAAAGCCGAGATTAAGTCCCTAATCAACAGCTAAGATTAGATTTGGCTTGATCCATGTCTTTTGGACCACTCTAACAGAGATTCATATTAATACACATTAATATTTTATTTTCCCTAAAAGTTTAGACTTAGGGACTCCATTAAAAGCATTAACTATTTTAATATCTCCTTATCTGTTTAGAATCTGCCCAAACCCTTTTTGGGTATTGGAGATCTCATGTGCCCCAACCTCTCCACCAAATTTCGTGGCTAGAGCACATCCGATGCTACCCCTAATCAACACTCCCTCTTAGCGAGGACTGTGCTCTAGCAATACTCCTCACTGAGTATTATTCTGATCATCCAACATCGGTACCTGTGCTGATGCTAGGCCTTCCTGCCCAACATCCTCTGCACTACTGCCTCCTGTACTGCTGCCCATGGTTCTGCCACTGCCACTGATGCATCTATACGACAGCTCCCTCTGCATCTGTGCTGTTGTTGGTCCTTCCTCCCAACACTGCACCTGCACTGCACCTCCTCTCATCATGGTGCATCGTGCTGCCCACTGCTGCACTGCAACTCAATTACTGAGCAGTAAGTAACTGATCTCCCAACTGACCTCCCTGTTGGGCTAGACACATCCACTAATGTTGAAGCTCCCTCTGTCGCTGACTAGTGCTCCCTCTCTGACCTTCGCGCTGCTGCAACAACTCCCTGCATCTCACACCGTTGCACACCTCTCTATGTCATCCTACACTAGTGCAATACTCATGTGCTTCTCGCACTGTTGCAGCGTGCTAGCTTTGCGCTGTCTCGGGACTCCTGCACTGTAGCTCTCTCTGTCGCTCCATCTGCATCCGTCTCTACCCACTCAGCCAGTGTTGCTACTCCTCGTCGAGGCTCCCGTAGCAAGGTCTAATCCAAGAGGTTGGGTACCTCAATGATCCTGTCCCTCATCACCTGTAGTCCTCCTGGATACAGCTCGATGTCTCCCCACTTCCGCTCAAGTTGTGCATGTGCACTCATGGCATAGTCATCGTCTGTTAAAACTTCCTTCTCTGCCCATGTTGGCGCTGCCTTGGTCTCGAAAGACTCTCCCTTACTCTTCTTACTTGGGCATTGGGTCACATAGTGACCCATCTCCCCACAGTGGAAACACTTGATCTTGGAGAGATCTTTCTTCTTCCGCTTCTCCTGCTTTCCCTTAGATGCTAAGGCCACATCCTCCTCCTCTTGCTTGACTTTGATCCCTTTGCTACTGCTACCTGTCTTTGACTGTCGTCTGATCTCTTCCTGGCGAAGAGCTATCCACATCTTGTCCCAAGGTAGGAGAGTCCCTCTGCCCAGGATGCTCTGGACAAACACTTCCCACTCTTCTGAGACAACATTCAAGGTTGTCCTCACCATAATCTCCTGACCCAGTGTCGCTCCTATAGCAGTCATCTGATCTCGGATCTCATTCAGTCCCCCGAAGAAGCAGTAAATCGTTTGACCCTTCTTCATCTGATACGACCTCATCTGGTTCTCGAGCAGCATTCTTCTCTGCACAAAAGTATGTCGGTACAGGTTCTTGAGAGCCTCCCACGTCTCAGGTGTCGTTTCCTTCTAGGCTATATGTGGTACCACATGATCCCTGACCCCGTCAAGGATAATGCACTTGGCCCTCGCCATTGCCTCCTCGTACTTGTCATTATCATTGGGGTCGACTAGGATAGTTATAACCCTCAAGGCCCTCTAACTGTGCGACACCGAGGAGATTCCTTCAAGTTGCAATGACCAACTTACAACTATTTGTCTCCCAAAGTACACTTCTAGCACTTTTATTCACATGTTAGATATATTATGTGTGTGGAATCCAACATGTAATCAAAACACAAGTATAATGCCCAATACTCAATTAACATCCCTCTCATGTGCAAGTGTCACCACTCCATTCCAAGCATTGCAACTCCCTATAGCCGCTACAACTCTGGATATAGTGGGCGGTTGTTGCAACTCCCTATAAGCGCTACAACTCTGGATATAGTGTGCAATTGTTGCAACTCCGATCATAAGCATCATTGTTGCAACTCTGACATTGCCACTTACAGAGATAATGATGTTGCAACTTACCTATGATCCAATGAAGATGCTACAACTCTTGCCTCGCCACTTTGTTGCTCAATTCTCTACATTTTTCCTTATTGCAACTCTTGTTGCCACAACTCTCGTTGTTGCAACTTCGACATATCACGCCAACTCTTTGTGCAATGGTTCAATTGTACAGTGAACACAAGTTTCCCACGATAGAAGATGACATAGTCAAGTGGGTGAGCAATTAAGGAGGACAACTCACATACTAACGACTCCCAATTAATCTGAGTCGACATTTGTTAACCGAATACCAAATTCAAGAAAGAATTGTATAAGGATAAGCCGCCTCATTCGCTTAGTTTGGCTATCCGATCTTTAACTCAGTTTATATGCTAACATTTTGTATAAATACACGAATTCCTTCAAAGCCTAGGGGGGGAAGAAAAAGTATTGTTAAAACACATTGTCTAATTTCTATATTCCTACAATGAAAAGTGTCTTTTGCTCCAATTATTCGTTGGCGTTCTCGTGATATATTGAATTGAATATTTAATATTACCTTGTATAAGGAGGTAGGAACCCCTCCTTAGCCCGCAACTGCTTGTAGCACTAGCTTATATTTTGTATTTATAATTATATTAATTTGTAGTTAATCACTCTAGCTGCAACTCCATTATTTTCCTTTTGCTACAATAACACTCTTATGCCACATTTCTATTGACTAATTATTGCTACAACTCCAAGTTATACATTTCAAGCATTAGCTTCATGGGTAATTGATTGTCGATTTAATGTCGTGTAGATTTGTGTTTCTGGGAATTTTGGTTGTTATTGCAAGTCACCTGTAGCTTATTTTTGCTTAATTTTCAGCACGGTAGTAGTTTATAGATCAAGAGTTGTGTGAATCTGATTTCTTGATTTACACGCTTTATTTCTAAATTATTTATTTATCACATTTGCACAACAAGCACGTGTTATTGCATAAATGTTACAACAATCAAGAATATCATCATACTTGAACAAGTCACCTCTAGCAGCTATTGTTTTTACACTATCAGTGTGTTTACTTTCATGCAATTGTAATTCACCTTCCTTGTGATTTACTTTCTTGCAAAGAGTGCTTCATTTCCTGCAAGTTGTGGTGTGTTTGATTAGATAAGTGACATGTGAAAGCATCCTTATCTTGTACTTTGGTAACATTTAGATTACTACAACCTCAAGATACACAACAAATTGCACCAATCACTGGGGACAATGATCATAGATGCATCATAGTAGACCACACTTCATTGTTAGGGGCGTAATAACAACTGAAATTGAGATCACCTTCAAATATCTCGCTAGAATAAGTCCCATAAAAGTGTTCCCTAATTTTATTAAGGATGGTTAGATAATGAGCCCTATTGGTTCTTTCCAGCCCCTAAGGGGAGGTGACATGTCCTAGGTCAACCCTTCAACCCATAGGTGCTTGTGATTATAATGGCAATGGAGGGGAAGGTCTTCAAGGAAAGGTGCCATGGCCATGCAACCAGTTGATGGAGGTCCCTCATCCTTAGTGTATAGATGAAAAAAGGGAGCAATCATGGAGGCAAGGGTTAACCCTTCTTCTCATCCTACTCTTTCCACACCACTGGGGCAGCTTTTTCATCTTTTTTAAAATCTTTGACTATGTAATGCCCCCAGAGTGTTCCTTGAGTCAAAGCGTGTAGAGGCCCATTGAGCGTGAGGCATCAACGGGGTTCCTTACAGTTGCAATGGCCAACTTACGAGTATTTGTCTCCCAGATTATACTCCTAGTACTTCTATTCACATGTTAGATATATTATGTTTGTGGAATCCAACATTTTATCAAAACACAAGTATAATGACCAATCTTCAATTAACATGCCCTCTCATGTGTAAGAGTCCAATCATCACATTATTATTGTCATGTTACAATATTATGTCACATTCACACAATACAATAATGCTCATAAAGAAGTACACCAAGATATCGAAAAAGGGGCCATCAGTAAACCCACAAATGTTATCATAAACGTTTTACAAATGCATTACAATGGTGACAAATATCCAAGATAGCTCTTTGTTTGCTCCTAAATGAAGCCCTAAAATCTACATTCAAAACAGCGTACTCAATCCACCCATGGGTTCGCACCTTTGGTTGCTAAACATACTTCAAAGTGCGGCATATGGCTATCTCAAAATGAGATCTAAACATCTTTACCTATTGCTGAAATCACAATTCCAAACCCTTAGCTACAATCATCGTCCAACTCGTGCATAGAACCTCCTCTTGAAATTTGGTTGGTTAAGTTTGTTTCTCTACTTTATCCGTGAGGAGACACTGAACCTCAAATTCAATTATGCCATACTTCGTGGCTCGGACTTGCGGCAAGGTTCAGAGTTGTTTTTAGACACCTAATTTTTTAAGGTTATGGTGGACGATTACTACATATCCATGAAACTATGGAAGTTGACACCAACGGTTTGTATGTTGCATTTATATGTACATCATTCTTAATAGAAGTTGAATTAATTTCCAACAGTATTATCAAATTGTGGTAGATATGATATTCATTGAATAGAATTAAAATACTACTCGACATCAATATGGGCGTAGAAAAACTTTGTCGTAGTGTATGTTGGTCTTGGATTCAACCACGCCATTGCTAGGTCAGAAGAGAGCATAGTCCAAAGGGACATTGCTTAGTTACCCTTGTAACCGATATAGAGGTATAGATTGACTAGAAAGGGCACGTGCATTGTTGAAAGAAATCCAAGAGTTGCTTCATGTAAGCCAATGTTTTTCATTAAGGATCCACTGGGAGGTGGTAAGGATGACCTGAAGGCCTCGAAAGAGTGTGTCATGGACACCGTGATGGTGTTGTCGAGGTTGAGGCTCACCATGGCTGAGTATATATTCATTTGTTAAGTTGACATCATTTGCGGAACATTGCTCCCTTCGTTTCTCAAATGGTTGAGGATTTTTGGTGGTCTTGTAAGTATATTGTGTACATAATATTCTTTACCAAATATTTTAATCAATTTATTTATTGCAGTATGCAGAGTGTCAATCCAATGTCTGTAAATTACCAAATCATCACTAGTTGTATATTACTAGGTGCAGTTTTTGGTAATATAAGCCAAATGTCGTTTCGTATGTGAAGATTTGTACCATAAGCTATTGCAACATTTTAAGCATTCGTCCATAGAGAGGTTCAGAAATCTCGTCGACTGATGAAGCCGCAATAGCTACAATTGATCCAGAATCGGAGCAATGTGAGGGGAAGGCAGAAAAGAGAAAGTATGAAATCTCTATAATGAGGCCTGAGCATATGCAGGTTGGATTATCTTGTACTAGTTCTTTTTATATGCCTACCTGTCCTTTTCAATTTTGGGTATATACCAAGTGTTTTTGTGTGTCTCCAATCCGCAAAACATAGAAGAATATTCTCCCATATGCTGGTGCATGAAGTAATGATAATGGAGACTCATGCCCTGACCACATCAATTAATTGCATTGTAGCTCGAATATTCAAAACGTCGCCTTAGAGACTCAAACTCTCAGGGGGAGATTCGATGTATTTATTTGGCCCATGCGATAACCTGTGAGGAAAAGCGATATTTCTCTTGTGGAAAAAGGAGCCTGAAGGGAAAAATACGCACCATTCGATCCATAGGGAAAATAATGGCATTTCTATCGATGAGCATCTCCTAGAGATAAAGTTTACATATTTCAGTGCTCCTCTTGATTATTCCAGGTTGACAAGGAAATCTCCAACAAGTGTGATGTGTTGAGATAGGTCCTTGTCGTTCCCATCGAACAAGTTGTTGTAGTTGTCATATTTGTCTAGCACAATCATAGCCATTGGCTCAAAGAGAGCATAGTCGAGTTTAATGACTAGAGCGGGGAACTTGAAGGTGGTATTGCGCAGGAGCTCTATCCATGTGGACGCTCCAACTTGATTCACTGCCACCCCAAAACTCTGAATCTCATGAGATGCATGGCAAACATAAAAAATGAATTGAGGACTATCCCAAAACACTGAAGCTCATGAGATGTGTGGCAAATGTAACAAGTTAATCGAGGACAATATGGGCTTCTATCGGTGGTTACTGCCTAGAATATGTCAATGATTAAATTCCTCTAGAGTTGCATCAGTTTTAAAATATCATTGGTTGATGTACATTCTAATCGGTGTTCACAATGATAGTTTGAGCATGGATGGAATGGGTTTCATTGACACTCAACTTTAAATACATTTAAATTCACTTGAATTTCATTTAGTGAAAAAGGTTTACTGGTTGATATTGTAAGTGGGTGCATTTTTGGTTGAAGCCGACACCTTTATATCTCTGAGCCTGAGTTATTGTAAAATGGCTCGAATTACTAACATATTAGAGTCACTGAACACTCTTATACTATGTAATGTTGATAACACAATCCAAATCAACAAGGACACTCTCTTAAACATTCGAACTTATCTACAAAATGCACAAGAAAAGATAAGAGTTTTTGCAACTCAAATCTCAATTACAGCATGATGAACTACAACAGAAGAGTCATGATTCTGAATTGGTTCATGTTCAGAACAACTCCCTTTCTGAATATGACTCTCATCAATAGTTAAAGATTAATCAGATTTGTGAGGTCATTCCAAATTTGCATAAATATGCAGAGGTTCAACCTGCACTTTACATCCCATCATTAAACCTTGGGAAGAAGTTGTTAACAATAGGAAAATAACTGGCCTTGAATATGAAAAAGTTGTGTCCTTTCATATCCCGGACTACAAACCCATCCAGTTTCATAGTACTAAGTTTCTTCAGGATGGTTCATCTTCACTTGCTCCTGTTCCACAAGCACTACAAATTGTTAGATGCAAACATTGTGATAGAGTTCGCCAGGTGAGAGATTAGTGTTTTAATCTTCACCCTTGTGAGAACTATGGTAAGCACCTTCATCATTCAAACAAATGTTCCAAAAATAAGAGTCCTACAAGAACGAAGAGTCACCCTGGATGGATTGCTTCTTGGCAATGGTCTTCAATAGCCAAGAAGATATACTTGTGATACCACAAAAAAAAAATCTCGAGTATTGACTTGTCTTGCTGTGAAGATTTCTTCATCTTCTCAACTTGTATCTGACAGGCGGGGAATTGGTGGTCACATATTGACTTCGAAGGTTTATCAAGAGAGCTTGAGCCACAGCCTGAACAAGAGCTTGTTGTGAGAGCCCAGAGCTAGAGTTAGCGAGATTCAGGTTCGTGGCTAGAGACAAATTTATATGAGCATGCTTTTTAGTTGGTGGCCAGCCTTAAACCACCACCTACAGAAGACTTTGGATTTTGCTACACAGTTTCTGGTCATATTCAAACCATTATCAAGGAGCACTTCCACTAGTAGAAGACTTCATCTTCTATCAACATTTGGAATAGTTCCAGGAACTTCTTTGGGCCTTAGTTCTAGAGTTGGTGATTGCCTTTAAGCCACCACCGATGGAGACCTCAAATTCTCGCATTTGGTTTGTAATCATCCTTAATAAACACCATTTTAGAGAGCTCATTCCGCCATTGGATGCCATGCATTTTAGCACTTTAGGTCTATTCTTGCAGTCATTAAAACCCATTCAGATTAAGGTTGGGAATGTTAGATACCTAAACCACTAGGGTTCTAGTGGATGGTTACTGCATATCGAAGAAACCTTGGAAGTTGAATCCAGTGGTTTGAATTTTGTATTTAAATGTACATCATTCTTAATAGAAGTTGAGTTCATTTCCAACAATGATTCCAACAGTTGCATATTGCTCTGTGCCTTGCCTTTCCTTACAAACTTGCCTCCCCAAGCTTGTTTCCTGCCTTCCAACTCGGTTACGCAGCTCTCAGTATATATGAATCATATGGCCGCACAAAGGGATGTGTCTCATCCAACCGACACGTCTCTTTGGTTGGCCAACCCTTCCCATCTCAACAGTCGACTCTAGTTGCCTAAAAAAATACTGTTTCTAAACTCCTTTCTCATGAATTCAACCCAATGCATGGTGAAATCATCAATGTGGTGATGTGTGGGCTCGATAGGCACGACCTAACTGACATGATCCATCATACCAGAAACCTCAAATTTGGGCGAGTGCTCAACACTTAAGCCAACTTATCCCCACTCAAGTCGTTGCACTTGGGCACTTTTGTCTCAACCATCTATCTTGATCATGAGCGCGCTCATCTCAACTATCTCGGCTCGCTCGATTAAGAAACCCCAAAATGTCGCACAATCATCACAAATGGTGTGATTCTTATCTAGTCATGCGACACGACTCACTCAACTCATGGTGCTTGTGGGCACTCAACCCTAAGGGCCTAACATTCTCCCCCACTTCAAAGATGTTGTCATCCTCAACAATAAACCCCATAGAAATCCATCTATCACCAAGATGTTGCATCCTCATGAAGATTACCCATCAAAATAACATCCCATGCCATCGAACAACCTCCTATCAAACAACACAAATCATGTGAAGAATGCTCATCTGCACGACCTAACTGACATGATCCATCATACCAGAAACCTCAAATTTGGGCGAGTGCTCAACACTTAAGCCAACTCATCCCCACTCAAGTCGTTGCACTTGGGCACTTTTGTCTCAACCATCTATCTTGATCATGAGCGCGCTCATCTCAACTATCTCGGCTCGCTCGATTAAGAAACCCCAAAATGTCGCACAATCATCACAAATGGTGTGATTCTTATCTAGTCATGCGACACGACTCACTCAACTCATGGTGCTTGTGGGCACTCAACCCTAAGGGCCTAACATTCTCCCCCACTTCAAAGATGTTGTCATCCTCAACAATAAACCCCATAGAAATCCATCTATCACCAAGATGTTGCATCCTCATGAAGATTACCCATCAAAATAACATCCCATGCCATCGAACAACCTCCTATCAAACAACACAAATCATGTGAAGAATGCTCATCTCCTAACACTACCTCAATACTATGAACCTACGAATTCTCTCATAAGAATGGCATGCATTGGATCCCCTTGTGTCATCAGCTAATCAGGTAGCTAATCTGATCATAGCACCAACTCCACAAGAACTCATGCCACCCAAACAAGTGCAAACACATCACATCCTAATGTTGTCCCAAACATCTCTACACATAAAATCCACAATTTTTAATTTGTTGATCAGGAAGTACCTTTGTTAGATTCTCCACATATCTTTGGACTCGCCACCGTGAGCAACTAATGACGAGCCCATCTCCAAGAGCTCACAGAGAAAACGAAGTGGGGTATCGAGGACTACCACTCCACACTCCATATCCAAACAACCTCCTGAAGATGTACCCTAATCTCTTGAATATGCTCTATCTAATGCTAGAAATGGTTGTCCGCCTCATGGAATGACCCCTCCATATCTGTCTACAACATATCTCAATAATGGGGGATATGAACCTATCCTACCCTCACTCTCCTTAATCAATCTCTCCACCTCTAGATCCTCAGGCCATACATCAACTATATAGTCTCCCTTGACTCCTCAAACTCCCCACTAGCTCCTTTATACCAAGGCTCATCATTTTGAACCTCATCCCCAACTGTAGATGAAATCCTCTTGACTCCATCATCATCAATGTAATCCTCAATCAATTCTCCCTCGTCATCATAAATGTCATCAAACTCATCAAACTCGAGTAGGGATCTCTCAGCATCAACCACTGAGGTCTCTCGGCGAGACTCAAAACCCTCTCTACCAAATTAGTCATCATCCTAGTCTATTGTGAAAGGATAGACTCCACACGATTCAGCCTCCTAAGAATCTCATCATCAAGCTATCTCTCTGCCATAGGGACAACTATCATCCTAGCACCTCCATCTGAAATTGCTCGTACAACTCTCTCCAATCAAAAATTCCCATCCCTATATTATCTCATAGTCATTCAATTGAATGATGGTGAAGTCAAGCTTCTGACTCCAACATTCAATCTGCACCAGAACATCGCTAACTAATTTGACAACTCCCATATCCTCGTAGTTCCCTACTTTGAAGGAAATATGGATTGGAACAATTTGCAATCCAAATCTCCTTGCTACATCCTCCCTCATGAAGTTGTGAGTAGCACTGCTATCCACAAAAGAAACCTACTAACTTCAAACAAAATCTACAATTGCATAGTTCAATCGATTTATGCTCTAATCTTGTTCTAGAATGGTCACTTTTTAACAAGCTACACTCAGAACCTGCATCACTCCCACAAAAAGTTTCTTTGTCTCCTACATCACAAACAACTTCTACCTCAATGGGCATATTCTTAGCCATCTAATCTTCTCTGCATATCAAACATGAGAGATACTTCTACTTCCGTGAACTACTTTGCTTATGCCCATCCTCTTACGAAGATTTCCCTTTCCCAATCCTAATGAACTAATGACCACAAGCCCAAAGAATGGAGATAAAATCAAGGGAATGATGGAAAGTGGTAAGCATCCACGCTACTTCAATCCAAGTTACCCAATTAGTGCCCCTCCTATAACCCTAAGGCCTCAAAGCAGGTCCCAATGGACTAGGGTAAAAAACTAACCTCTCTTGTAAAGTGAGAGAATAAGTTTACAACCAAGATTGGTTAATAATACAAATCACCACTTAATTCGTGTTAGAATTCCCAAAGCATCAAGTAAAAGCACAAGATTACAAGAAGCATACCGAATGATGACCCACCTTCCTTAATTAATTTGATCCTTAAATACCTAATCCTACAAAAGTTTGTTTTAACTGGGTAGTAAGAGGTAACCTTAGAACTGCTTTGTCTTGCCTCATAGACCCTAACTACTACTACGGAAGCCTTCTTTTTGTTGGGTTTGTCTCAACCTTAAAAGATGAAAGTAGCTTTATTGGTGGAAATTGCAACTCTTTCAAGCTACACTCAAGCTTAGTACCTTGTGATGACCTTGCAATGAGACATGTAAGTTTCTATGACAACAAACATCTAATGCATTACCATTTTTTCTATTTAAACTTCTAATGTGTTACCATCTTCAACCAAAACCAAAATGAAAAGGAAATAAATACCCAAAACAATGGGTAAAACAACCTTTGGAATATTGTTGAATTGAGTGATAGTCAACTCTCAAGAGGCCATGTTTGCTATAATAACACCACTTAACCTTACTCAAAATCATGTGAAATCGCCAATCATTAGGTATTGTTAACGCAAAATTTGGCAAGCCTTATGAGAGGACTCACAAGGTGAGGGTCAAACCCTGTAGCAACAATGAGGAAGGACAACCATTATCACCTCAATAATCTTCCTCCTGCTATTTAGTGGAGTCTCACCACAGTAGAGGCTCCCCTATATTCACTTATAAGGGTATTTTAGTTGAAGCATACCTAAATTGGCATATTTTCAATGCCCATTCAATACCTTTTTCTATCAGTTTTCCATTCTTCATCCCTTCCTAGTGCCTTTTGGATCCATGATTACCACATTTTTAGTGAAGGTACGAATAATCTCTTTTTACACCACTTTCACTTCTTCTTATGCATTACGATGTGAAACTGCCATATTTCAACTAACATGGTTGCAAATCAGTGGTTGCAAATCCCACAACAGGTGTTGCAACTCCATTTCCGACAGCGCAACTTCCTACAGGTGTCGCCACTCCATTCAAAGCATTTCAACTCCCTATAAGCACTACGACTTTGAATATAGTGAGCAATCGCTACAACTCCGATGGCAATCATCATTGTTGCCACTTGCAGAGATAATGATGCCGCAAATTACCTGTGACCCAATGAAGCTGCTACAATTTTGAGTTGCCATTCTGTTGTTGAATTCCCCACATTTTTCCTTGTTGCCACAACTCTCGTTGTTGCAACTCTGAAATATCATGCCAACTCTTTGTGCAACAGTCCCACTGTACTATTAGCACAAGTTTCTCGCAAAAGAAGATGACGTAGACAACTGGATGAGTGATTAAGGAGGAAAACTCACATGCTAAGGACTCCCGGCTAATCTAAGTTAACATTTGTTAACCAAATATCAAATTCTCAAAAGAATTTTAAAAGGATGAGCTGTATGATTCTCTTACGTTGGCTATCCCATATTTCACTTAGTCTAGAATCTAGATACTAACATTTTGTTAAAATTTGGGTACCAGAGGACAAGTGGTTCCCTAAGGCTTTGATCTTTGGCCTAGGGAAAAGTGTCCAAATTTATTTTTTACTTTTCTCCTAAAGTGACTTTATAAGTGGTAAAGTTAAATTAATTTAGAAGCGACTTTATAAGTGGTAAAATTACATTCTAATTTAAAAGTGACTTTATAAGTGGTAAAGTTACATTCTAATTTAAAGGTGACTTTATTAAAGTCAATGAAGAATTAGAAAGTGAAAAAATGATGGAAATAAAAGACTAAGTGGGTCTTTATTTAAGTGGGTAAGTTAAAAAATAGAAAGTGAGAATTAAATGCACATTTATTCTCATCCCTAGATCTAAACGAATCTCAGCCATTAGATCTTAGGATAACCCAAAAGGTCATTTAGTGAGTAAAAGGAGAAGAGAAGAAAAAAGATTGATTCATTCTTTCATGAGCATTTGAGAGAAGAGAAGAGAGAGCAAGGAGAAAAATTTTGAGCAGTGAGAAAGCGAAGGAGAGCAGCAAGAATACATTTCTGCAAATCTGTACAGCAGCATTTATTGGCACGCATCCCAACGCAAAACCATACTATACGATAAAGACACAAAAATCGAGGAAGAGGGACAACAACAAGGGCACGAATTTTGAGGCAGATTTGGGCACAAATTTCGAGGCAGATTTGGGCACAAATTTTGAGGCAGATTTGGGCACAAATTTCGAGGCAGACTTGGTGTTGAAATCCGTACGATCCTTACAATTTGTACAACAAGTTCAAGGCACGTTTTTGGAGGCTTGTTGTACAGCATTTACTGTTGTTTTATTGCTAGAAAAAAATTATGTTTTGGTTGTTTGCTGATTGGCACGATTTCCGAGGCGGAGTTCAAGCACGAAAATCGAGATAGGTTATAATTTGTGGTCGTTGGAATTTTTACTTTGTATTTCAGTTTCTCTGTGAAAGCATTTTCAGAAATAAAGAAGAGCTCTCAAACTGGTTTTCCCCAAGAGTTGTAGGGGGGTTTTCCAGGGTCACATTGACCAAAAATCACTGTGTTATTTTCTATGTGTGTCTGTCATAATTTTGCTATGTTTTATTTCTGCAATTTCAACAGTTGTGAAATCTCTAAATTTGTGTTTTCAAAAAAATATTGTCATTTCCAGATTTTAGAATTTTTATCACGCTTGGATTTAAAACTAAGTGCATGGAGTGATAAGGAAAACTGATAACTGAAGTGGGGGTTGAAATTTCATGGTATAAGAGCTTGGTTGGCTGAAAAGTGCAGATTGGGACAGCAAAGTGAAAATTACAGCACGCTGATTTTTACACAAAAAAACAAAAAACTTCACCATAGATTTGAAAATTTCAGTTTGGTAGGACAGTGAAACATGTCTTTGGGTTTGAGAGTTGAAGACAGGTTGGATGGGCAGAACAACTACAGTGCATGGAAGGAGAAAATCTAGAGCATCTTTGAGGAAGCAGAAATCTGGGGCATTATGGTAAATACCACATAGAACCTAGTAGTAGTACCTATTGACCCTATTCAATTGGCAGAGTTCAACAAAAAGAATGCTAAGGCAAAAAAATTGATTCTGGAAGGAATCAAGGATCTTGTCATTCCTCATGTGAGAGGAAAGACTTATGCACATGAGATGTGGACAGCCTTGACCAGTCTTTACTAGAGCTCAAATGAAAAAAGAAAAATGGACCTAAAGGAGAAACTAAAAGCCATTAAAATGGCTAAGACTTACAGTATTACAGCATACCTCACAAAGATCACTTCAATGAGAGATGAGTTGGCAGTCGTAGGTGAGATCATTGCACCCACTAAGTTGGTGAGGATTGCTTTGAATGGTCTTCCTAAGACTTGGGAGAATTTTGTGGATGGCATTGTTGCACGGGAAAACCTTCCCGATTGGGAGAGGTTGTGGGATGATTGCATTCAGAATGAGATCAGAAAGAACCGTCTTGGGGCAGCCAAACAGGGGGAGGAGGATGACAATGTGGCATTGTTAGCAAGAGGTAAGAAGGGCAGAGCAAAGAAGCAAGCTTCCAACAGTAGAGGCAAAGGCAAAGGTAAAGACAAGCAAAGTCAAATGTTGGAATTGTCAAAAGTTGGGACACTATGTTGTTGTGTGTCCGGAGAAGAAGAACAAGAAAGGGAAAGACAAACCCATGGCAGCTTCTATAGAGACAGCGAGCTTCTCAGAGAGCTTTGATCGGGAGTTTGGGTTCATGGCTTGTGAGGCCACTAGTGCAGGATCACCTACCATACAGGTTTAGAGGGAGTGTGCATTCCCTGCTACTAGCAAAGCATCTTCTAGCATTTGGTATGTTGACAGTGGCGCTTCCCACCACATAACAGGAGTCAGAGAGTACTTCTCAGAGCTTTCAGAGGGTGATATTGATATGGAGGTAGTACTTGGTGATGACATCATTGTTAGAGTAGTCGGTGTGGGGACATTCACATTTGATAGGGGACCCAAACCTCCCTTGAAAGTGTCAAATGTTTTATATGTGCCTATAATGAAGAAGAACCTGATATCCATCTCAGAACTTGAGGACAAAGGGTATGATGTGTTGTTCAGGAGAGGGCAGGTGCTTATATATCCTAGGGGAACTCTAGCTTCTTCAGCTAGAGAGATTGGTGTGTGCCATGCCAAGGTGTACAAGTTCTCATTCCAACCCCCGATGGCATTGAGTGGCAACACCCGAGACAGGACCGACAACAGATCTAGCAATTCAGAGTTGTGTGAGATTTAGTGCCGCAGGATGGGGCACATGTATCATGGGGCCTTGAGTACATTGCGGGAGATCACCACTGTTGTGCCAAATTTCAGTTCTAATCACCTTGATGTATGCATAGGATGTGTTATGGGGAAGTTTGCCAGAGCCCCTTTTCCCAATAGTGACAGCAGAGCGATCGGGATCCTTGACTTGATTCATACCGATGTGAGTGGTCGGATGTCTCATGTATCCTTGAGTGGCTATGAGTAATATGTTTTATTCATTGATGACCACCCCACGAAGACCTGGATTTATTTCTTGAAGACCAAGAGTGAGGTCTTCAAGCGGTTTCAAGAGTTCAAAGCTCTTGTGGAGACCCAGACAGGTAGGAAGATCAAGGTCCTTAGATCGGACAATGGAGGGGTGTAGCCTTGGTGAGTTTGTTGATTTTTGTGTTGAGGCAGGCATTAGAAAGGAGTTCACAGTTCCCCCAGCAGAATGGGGTTGCAGAGAGGAAGATCAGATCCATTGTAGGGGCTGCCAAAGCCATGCTTCATGATCAGGGGTTACCTTTATTTTTGTGGGCAGAGGCATGCAAAACTGTTGTGTACTTGTAGAACATGAGTCCACATTGTGCCGTGGGGAATGTTACTCCAGAGGAGTCCTTTTCTGGGAAGAAGCTTCATGTTGGGCACTTTCGTATCTTTGGGTGCCTTACATATTCCTATGTCCCCAAGGAGAACAGGACCAAGCTAGAGCCCTCTACAGACAACGGCATCTTTATGGGTTATAGCAATACCTCGAAAGCTTATCAGATTTATATTCCTGCGCAGAGAAAAGTGGTTGTTAGGCCGAATGTGAAGTTCGAGGAGGGGAGAGCTTACAAGAGGTCACGGGAGTTAGAGTATCCAGGGTCACCAGACCCTCGGGAGCAGCTGAGTCAGTCACAGGGATCCAGTGGTCAGGGATCAGTGGGTACGTCGATTACAGTGTCAGGTCCATCAGTGAGAAGTGGCTCTCAAAGTCAGGTGGGTGGTTCTTCGGGCAACATGCAGGGAAGCCCACAGAGCAGTTCACAAGGTAGTCCACTCATGGACAGCCCACACGGTACTTCAACATCTACAAGCACAGATTCAGGCATGAGGTCAATTGGCAAGCCTTCAGGCGTTCAGTGTTCTGATGATGATGAGGATTCTTTCACTCCGGTGGGAGAAGTACAATAATGTAGAAAGACTCATTGAGGGCTGCAAGAGAGATCTTGCTTCAGAGTTTGAGATGAAGGATATCGGCTTGATGCATTATTTTCTGGGATTGGAGGTGTGGCAAGAGGAAGGGCATTTCTTCCTGGGACAAGGGAAGTACATTGTGGATATTCTTAGCAGATTTCACATGCAGGACTGCAAACCCATGTCTACACCTATGATCACTAACTGGAAGAAGCTTCACGCTTCTGATTCCGAGTTGGTGGATCCTGCTCTATACAGACAGTTGATTGGTTGTTTGATGTATTTGGTCAACACTCGACCAAATATATGTTTTGCAGATAACACTATGAGTCAGTTCATGTGTGAGCCCAGGAGAGTTCACTAGGTGACTGCAAAACACATTCTTCGCTACTTGCAGGGGACTGTGGATTTTGGTCTGGATTATAGACAAGGTGATGGAGTGAGACTAGCAGGGTACATGGATTCAGATTGGGCAGGTTGTGCTTCATATAGGAAGAGTACTTCCGACTCTTGTTTTGGGTTGGGTTCGGCAGTTGTGTCGTGGATCAGCCGGAAACAACAGTGAGTTGCATTGACCTTAGCTGAGGCAGAGTATATGGCTGCTAGTTTGGCTAGTTGTGAGGCCATATGGCTTCGCAATATGTTGTTTGGTCTATTTGGTCAGGCATTGAGACCTTCAGTAATTTACTGTGATAATCAGAGTTGCATAAAACTCATGGAGAATCCAGTTTTTCATGACAGGGCAAAGTATATTGAGATCAAGTATCACTTCATTAGAGCCTATGTCCAAAAGGGAGGTGTCAAGCTTGAGTACATTTCCACAAATAAGCAGGTAGCGGACATTTTCAACGAAGCCTTACAACGAGGCAAGCATGTCTACTTTAGAGACAAGATGGGAGGGGTGATGAACACTTTCCTCGGTAAGAGGGAGTGTTAAAATTTGAGTACCGAAGGATAAGTGGTTCCCTAAGGCTTTGATCTTTGGCCTAGGGAAAAGTGTCCAAATTTATTTTTTTACTTTTCTCCTAAAGTGACTTTATAAGTGGTAAAGTACATTCTAACTTAAAAGTGACTTTATAAGTGGTAAAGTCACATTCTAATTTAAAGGTGACTTTATTAAAGCCAATGAAAAATTAGAAAGTAAAAAAGTGACTATGGAAATAAAAGGCTAAGTGGATCTTTATTTAAGTGGGTGAGTTAAAAAATAGAAAGTGAGAATTAAATGCACATTTATTCTCATCCCTAGATCTAAATGAATCTCAGCCATTAGATCTTAGGGTAATCCAAAAGGTCATTTAGAGAATAAAAGGAGAAAAGAAGAGGAAAAGATAATTCATTCTTTCATGAGCATTTGAGAGAAAGAGAAGAGAGAGCAAGGAGAAAATTTCTAAGCAGTGAGGAAGTGAAGGAGAGCAGTGAGAATACATTTCAGCAAATCTGGACAACAACACTTATTGTCACGCATCCCAAGGAAAAACCGTACAGCAGGAGAAAGGCACAGAAATCAAGGAAGAGGAACAGCAGCAATGGCATGAATTTTGAGGCAAATTTGAGCACAAATTTCGAGGCATTCGGACTACTGAAATCTGTACGATTCGTACAACAAGTTCGGGGCATGTTTTTCGAGGTTGGCTGTACAACATTTACTATTGTTTTATTGTTGGAAAAAATTGTGTTTTGGTTGTTAGCTGATTGGCACGATTTTCAAGGCAGAATTCAAGCACGAAAATCGAGATAAGTTGTAATTTGTGTTTGCTGAAATTTTTACAGTGTATTTCAGTTTCTCTGTAAAAGCATTTTCAGAAATAAAGAAGAGCTCTCAAACTGTTTTTCTCCAAGAGTTGTAGGGGGTTTTTCCAAGACCACATTGACCAAAAATCACTGTGTTATTTTTTGTGTGCCTGTCATAATTTTGTTGTGTTTTATTTCTGCAATTTCAGCAATTGTGAAATCTCTAAATCTATGTTTTCATAAAATTATTGTCATTTCCAAATTTTAGAATTTTTATCATGCTCGGATTTAAAACTAAACGCATGGAGTGATAAGGAAAACTGATAATCGGAGTGGGGGTTGAAATTTCTTCACATTTTGTATAAATACCTGAATTCTTTCAAAGCCTGGGGCACAAGTATTGTTAAAATGCATTGTGTAATTTCTACACCCCTGCAATGAAAAGTGTCTTTTGCTCCAACTATTCGATGGCCTTCTCGTGATCTATTGAATTGAAGATTTAATAGTAACTTATCTAACGAAGTAACTTGTGAAATTGATATCATGTTGTCTACGCTTTATTTCTAAATTATTTATTTATAAGTCATTTGCATCATTGCCTTGTGCTATTGTGTAAATGTTACAACAATCAAGAATATCATCATACTTGAACAAGTCACCTCTTGCAGCTATTGTGTTTACTTTCTGTGAGTGTGTTTACTTTCATGCAATTGTGATTTACCTTACTTGCGATTTACTTTCTTGCAAAGCGTGTTTCATTTCCTGCAAGGTGTGGTGTATTTGATTAGATCAGCGACATGTGAAAGAATCATTATCTTGTATTGTGGTAACATTTATATTACTACAACCTCAAGACACACAACATATTGCACTAGCACATACAATGCACGACAGTTCACAAGTTCCAAACAAATCCAAAATTGACAATTAAATGAGAATACTTTTGGTTGTCTTCCCAAGTTATTCGAAGGATAATTAAAAGACATGTCACTAGGTAGAGGGCCCTTAGGTGATATAATTGGCCTAGGGAAAGATACCTTAATCATTGAATGGGATCAATTCTATTAGTATACTAACCCTACACTAAACAAGGATGTGCATAAGCTTGGGTTTATTGATATGCAATGATGAAGGAATAGCTAGACATATAGAAGTTATATAAAGAGTTTATTTAATGATTGGATCAACAAAATGAAAAAGGTAAACCCTCATAAAGGCTTCAAGTTGAAGATTGCCTACAATTAGGGTTTCTAGAGTAAAAAATAGATTAGGATGACATCAACACTATATGGTGAGGACTCACCACTATAAGAGTTAGTTTTGCATTTAAAAGGCAAAAGGACTCTAACCCTAGATTTTCATCCACAAACATCCAGTCAAAATGTCCCCAAATGTAAATCAGGAAGGGATCCTCTATTTATATGATGTATATCCCTTCACGTTTACAAAAATATTAGCATTATCAACCCTCAAATACCTAAACTAATATATAAAAAACCATCTCAAGATCAAGTGAAAGTCGCAACCATTAGGGACAATGATCATAGATGCATCACAGTGGACCACACTTAATTGTTAAGGGTGTAATAACAATTGAAACTGAGATCACCTTCAAATAACTAGATAGAATAAGAACCATAAAAGTGTTCCCTAATTTTGTTAAGAATGGCTAGATAATCAGCCCTATTATAATGACAATGGAGGGGAAGGAATTCAAGGCAAGGTGCCATGGCCATGCGACCAGTTGATAGACGTCCATCATCCTTAGTGTATAGATGTAAAGAGGAAGCAATCATGGAGGCATGAGTTAACCCATCCCTCATCCTACTCTTTCCACCCCTCTGAGTAAACTTTTTCTTCTTTTAAAAAAGCTTTGACAATGTAATGCCCCCAAAGTGCTCCTGAAGTATAGGCGCGTCGAGGCCCTCTGAGTGTGCGACACCGACGAGGTTCCTTGGAGTTGCAATGACCAACTTACAAGTATTTGTCTCCCAGATTACACTTCTAGCACTTTTATTCACATGTTAGATATATTATGTGTGTGGAATCCAACATGTAAACAGAACACAAGCATAATGCCCAATACTCAATTAACATTCCTCTCATGTGCAAGTGTCGCCACTCCATTCCAAGCGTTGCAACTCCCTATAGCTGCTACAACTCTAGATATAGTGCGCAGTTGTTGCAACCTCCTATAGGCGCTACAACTCTGGATATAGAGTGTAGTTGTTGCAACTCCAATCATAATCATCATTGTTGCAACTCTGGTGTTGCCACTTACAGAGATAATGATGTTGCAACTTACGTATGATCCAATGAAGATGCTACAACTCTTGCATCGCCACTTTGTTGCTCAATTCTCTACATTTTTACTTATTGCAACTCTCGTTGTTGCAACTCCGACATATCAAGCCAACTCTTTGTGAAATGGTTCAACTATGCAGTCAAGACAAGTTTCCCACGATAGAAGATGACATAGGCAAGTGGGTGAGCGATTAAGGAGGGCAACTCACATACTAACGACTCCCAACTAATCTAAGTCGACATTTGTTAACCGAATACCAAATTCTAGAAATAATTGTATAAGGATGAGCCGCCTGCTTCTCCTAGGTTGACTATCTGATCTTTAACTCAGTTTATATGCTAACATTTTGTATAAACACTCGAATTCCTTCAAAACCCAGGGGGGAAATAAAAAGTATTATTAAAACACATTGTGTTATTTCTACATTCCTACAACGAAAAGTGTCTTTTGCTCCAATTATTCAATGGCTTTCTCATGATATATTGAATTGAAGATTTAATATTATTTTGTCTAAGGAGGTAGGGCCCCCTCCTTAGCCCGGTACTGCTTGTAGCACTAGCTTATATTTTGTATTTATAAATATATTAATTTGTAGTTAATCACTCTAGCTGCAACTTCATTATTTTCCTTTTGCTACAATAACACTCTTATGCCACACATTTCGATTGACTACTTATTGCTACAACTCCAAGTTATACATTTCAGGTATTAGCTTCATGGGTAATTGATTGTCTAACTAAAGTCGTGCGGATTGGTTTCTGGGAATTTTGGTTGTTGTTGCAAGTTGCCTGTAGCTTATTTTTGTTTAATTTCAGCACGGTAGTACTTTATATATCAAGCGTTGTGTGAATCTAATTTCTTGATTTATACGCTTTATTTCTAAATTATTTATTTATCACATTTGCACAATAAGCACGTGTTATTGCATAAATGTTACAACAATCAAGAATATCATCATACTTGAACAAATCACCTCTAGTAGCTATTGTTTTTACTCTATCAGTGTGTTTACCTTCATGCAATTGTGATTCGCCTTCCTTGCGATTTACTTTCTTGCAAAGAGTGCTCCATTTCCTGCAAGGTGTGGTGTGTTTGATTAGATAAGTGACATCTGAAAGCATCCTTATCTTGTACTCTGGTGACATTTAGATTACTACAACCTCAAGATACACAACAAATTGCACCAATCACTAGGTACAATGATCATAGATGCATCATAGTGAACCACACTTAATTGTTAAGGGCGTAATAACAACTGAAATTGGGATGACCTTAAAATATCTCACTAGAAAAAGTCCCATAAAAATGTTCCCTAATTTTATTAAGGATGGCTAGATAATCATCCCTATTAGTTCTTTCCAGCCCCTAAGGGGAGTTGACGAAGGTCTTCAAGGAAAGGTGCCATGGCCATGTAACTAGTTGATGGAGGTCCATCATCCTTAGTGTATAGATGAAAAAAGGGAGCAATCATGGAGGCAAGGGTTAACCCTTCTCTCATCCTACTCTTTCCACCCCTCTGAGGCAACTTTTTCATCATTTTTAAAAGCATTGACTATGTAATGCCCCCAGAGCGTTGCTTGAGTTAAAGTGTGTGGAGGCCCTTTGAGCGTGAGGCATCAACAGGGTTCCTTATAGTTGCAATGACCAGCTTAAGAGTATTTTTCTACCAGATTACACTCCTAGCACTTCTATTCACATGTTAGATATATTATGTTTGAGGCATCGACGTGGGTTCCTTACAGTCACAGTGACCAATTTACGAGTATTTGTCTCGCAGATTATACTCCTAGCACTTCTATTCACATGTTAGATATATTATGTTTGTCGAATCCAACATGTAATCAAAACACAAGTATAATGACCAATCTTCAATTAACATTCCCTCTCATGTGTAAGAGTCCAATCATCACATTATTATTGTCATGTTACAATATTATGTCACGTTCACACAATACAATAATGCTCATAAAGAAGTACACCAAGATATCGAAAAAGGGGCCAGCAGTAAACCCACAAATTTTATCATAAACGTTTCACAAATGCATTACAATGGTGCCAAATATCCAAGTTAGCTCTTTATTTGCTCCTGAATGAAGCCCTAAAATCTACATTCAAAACAACCTACTCAATCCACCCATGGGTTCGCACCTTTGGTTGTTAAAGAGACTTCAAAGTGCGGCATACTACTGAAATCAAAATTCCAAACCCTTAGCTACAATCATCGTCCAACTCGCGCATAGAACCTCCTCTCGAAATTTGGTCAGTTAAGTTTGTTTCTTTACTTTACCTGTGAGGATAGCCTGAACCTCAAATTCAATTCTGCCATACTTCGTGGCTCGGACTTGCAGCAAGGTTCAAAGTTGCTATTAGACACCTAATTTGTTAGGGTTATGGTGGACGATCACTACATGTCCATGAAACTGTGGAAGTTGAAACCAACGATTTGTATGTTGCATTTATATGTACATCATTCTTGATAGAAGTTGAATTAATTTCCAACGATGGTATCAAATTGTGGTAGATATGATATTCATTGAATAGAATAAAAATACTACTCGATGTCAATATGGGCATAGAAAAACTTTGTCGTAGTGTATGTTGGTCTTGGAATCAACCACGCCATTGTTGAGTCAAAAGAGAGCATAGTCCAAAGGGACATTGCTCAGTTTCCATTGTAGCCGAAATAGAGGTATAGATTGACTAGAAAGAGCACGTGCATTGCTGAAAGAAATCCAAGAGTTTCTTCACATAAGCCAATGTTTTTTCATTAAGGATCCACTGGGAGGTGGTAAGGATGACCTGAAAGGCTTCGAAAGAGTGTGTCATAGACACCTTGATGTTGTTGTCGAGGTTGAGTCTCACCATGGCCGAGTATATATTCATATGTTAAATTGACATCATTTGCGGAACATTGCTCCCTTCGTTTCTTAAATGGTTGAAGATTTTTGGTGGTCTTGTAAGTATATTGTCTTCATAATATTCTTTACCAAAT